>ONZH01020211.1:0-84090 GCA_900303285.1 Rhinella marina
GTCACTCTGTAGTCACAGCCATACAGGGCCTTGATAAAATTTTAAGTGCTTCGCCTGCTCCTGCACTGTAACTCGGTCACTCTGTAGTCACAGCCAACAGGGCCACTGTAAATTTTTTGTGCTCGCCTGCTCTCACTGAACTCGGTCACTCTGAGTCACAGCCATACAGGGCCTCGATAAATTTTTATGTGCTTCGCCTGCTCGGTAACTCGGTCAACTCTGTAATCACAGCATACGGTGTCTCCCTAAATTTTTATGTGCTTTGCCTTCTCCCGCACTGTAACTCAGTCACTCTGTAGTTACAGTGCTCTGTAGTTTATGTGCTTCGCCTGCTCCTGCACTGTACCTCGGTCACTCTGTAGTCACAGCCATAACAGGGCCCCGATAAATTTTTTGTTCTTCGCCTGCTCCTGCACTGTAACTCGGTCACTCTGTAGTCACAGCCATACAGGGCCTCGATAAATTTTTATGTGCTTCGCCTGCTCCTGCACTGTAACTCGGTCACTCTGTAGTCACAGCCATACAGGGTCAGGCTAAATTTTTATGTGCTTCGCCTGCTCCTGCACTGTAACTTGGTCACTCTGTAGTCACAGCCATACAGGGCCACGATAAATTTTTATGGTCTGGGTGAGCACAATTGCCTTGAGGGTCACCACCAGGCTGTTGCCCGAGAATTTATGGTAATGGTGGGATTAGGCAGCCTCAGAGGCATCCATGCATGCTGCTCCTGCTGTTTCCTGTCCATTTCCGTGGTGTTTCCATCATTTTCTGAGGTTTCCATGTTTTCACCCAGCCTTCCCTAGGCAGAGCCTTGGTCCCCTGCAAAAAATGCTCGAGTCTCCCATTGACTTCAATGGGGTTCGTTATTCGAAACGAGCACCTGAGCATCGGGAAAAATTCGACTCGAATAACGAGTACCCGAGCATTTTAGTGCTCGCTCATCTCTAGTTATTTCCAAGAACCTGTTTCCTTTATGAGATATACAGGTTTCAGTTTCCCAGTCTATATCTGGGTAGTTGAAATCCCCCATAATAACGACCTCATTATGTTTTTCCGCCTCGTCTATTTAATTTAGAAGTAGATTTTCTGTGGACTCTGGTATATTAGGTGGTTTATAATAAAGTTCTATTAGTATTTTATTATTGTTTTTGGCTCCATTTTTTTCTACCCACAGTGACTCCACATCTTCATGTCCCTCACTTATATCTTCCCGCAGTGTGGGCTTTAGACAGGACTTTACATAAAGGCAGACCCCTCCCCCTCTCCGGTTTTGGCGATCCTTTCTAAACAGACTGTAACCCTGTACGTTGACTGCACAGTCATAGGTATCATCCAGCCATGTCTCAGTTATTCCCACTATGTCATAGTCCTCTTCACACATCACTAATTCCAGTTCACCAGATTTATTAGTCAGGCTTCTGGCATTAGTGTTCATACAATTAAAAGGTTTATATATATTTTTCCCCTAATTCCTCTAATTAATATGAGTTAAATCTTCATATATCAATGATTTAGGATTTATATATAAGGATCTACAATGTAGATATTCCATCTGAGGGGCCAACGTAGACAGTAGAGGGCCCTTCTGCCCCTTCAAATCGAGAATCTTCTCAATAGTGGGCTGCGTTGTCTGACACCTGCACTAAATGGGGTGCTTGTTTTCCTCTGTCACAACGGGCAAAAAAAGAGATTTAACTGACTATGAGTCCAAAATTACGGAATATGTAGAGACTCCCAACAGCGTATATCAATTCTTCACAAGTTATATTGCATTCTTCAGAAATAATACATACAGATATAGGACTTAGTTGATGAAGGCCAGGAAGGGCCGAAACGCATCCTATATCTGTATGTATTATTCCTGAAGAATGCAATAAAACTTGTGAAGAATTGATATACACTGCTGGGAGTCTCTACATATTCCGTGATTACAATATCCCGTTGCAGCAGAACTGGGACCAAGTGCTGAGCTATATCTTTATTTGAATCTATGAGTCCAAAATTAACAATCTTTCAGAGGGATGCAGCACTCTTGAAATTCACTCTTGAGATATTGGGCCGGGATCACAGAACCATCAAACATAATTTGCAAATAGTCAACGGGCTCACAAAAAACGTGTTGTGAAAAAAAAAAGACACAGATTAACTGCCAAAGATTTTATAGGAATCAAAAGTGAAGTGACCAGGAACCCATTATGATCCAGTGCTGCCATATTCCAGAACCCCAACATCCCTGAAGTGCCCCAGTACAAGTTGTTCAATGCTCAAGGACATGGTGAATGTAGGGAAGCCTGAAACCCAACCAGCACTGAATAAGGCTACTTTCACACTAGCGGCAGCACGGATCCGGCGGGTGAAGGGTCCCGCCGGATTCTTGCTGCCGCAGGTGCACGTGTGGGGCCGGAACCGCGCTTCGGCCCCACATGTGTCAGACTGTCTCTTACCTGTCCCAGCAGCTCCGGACACAACAGGAGGAAGGGGAAGGCGCGCACAATGGAAGGGAAGGTAAGATTCCCCACAGTGCCCCCTGCTGGAGGGAGGAGGGAGCTGTGGGAAAAGTGCAAGGTGACAGATCCGTCATGAACTCCATTGAAAGTCAATGGAGGACAGATCCGTTTACTATTTTGCCACACCGAACGGATCCGTCCCCATTGACTTGCATTGGGGGTCATTCCGGATCCATCTTGGTGCGGATGCCCAGACTGGAGAGCGAACCGCAGCATGTTGCGGTTTGCTCTCCGGTCTGGAGACTTAAGAGAACTGAACGGAATGCATTTAGGAGCATTTCGTTCTCTTCAGTTCAGTTTTGTCCCCATTGACAATGAATGGGGACAAAACTGAAGCGTTTTGTTCCGGTACTGAGCCCTTATGACAGAGCTCAATACCGGAATTTGTAAACGCTAGTGTGAAAGTACCCTAAGACACATACAGTGGTCCTCAAGTTACAATATTAATTGGTTCCAGGACGGCCATTGTATGTTGAAACCATTGTAAGTTGAGTAATTGGTTCCAAAGCCCCAAAATGTCATCCGAGATAAGAGAAAATGATGATTTAAGAAAAATAAACAGATAACTAAGACAGATAAAGCAAGTCCTTACATATAACAGTCAAGAATAGCTGCTAACTAGTGACTAATACAGATATTGTACCCGAGAAGTGGCCTTGATTGGTTGGATCTGAGTCTGAGACAATGTATGTTGAGTCTGGTTTCAACTTATGATGGGTTAGAAAAGACCATTGTATGTTGAAAATATTGTATCCTGAGGCCATTGTATATTGAGGGATCACTCTACTTTGAAATGTCAGCACTGGGCCAAGAAATATCTGAAGACAGATTTTTCAAAGGTTTTATGGACTGATGAGATGAGAGTGATTCTTTACAGATCAGATGGATAGGCCCATGGCTGGATCAGTAATGGGAACAGAGCTCTACTTCGACTCAGACACCAGGAAGGTGGAGCTGGGGTACTGCTATAGGCTGGTACTATTGAATATGAGCAAGTTGGAACTTTTCATGTTGAAACCTACTGCAAGTTTTTAGAAGACACGTTCTTCAAAAACTGGAACAAGTCTGCATCTTTCAAGAAAACCATGATTTTTATGCAGGTCAATGCTCCATTGCATGCATTGAAGTACTCCACTACATGGCTCGCCAGTAAAGGCCTTAAAGATGAAATAATAATGACTTGTCCCCTTCCTCACCTGACCTAAATCTTATTGACAACTTCTTAAACAGGAGATTTACAGTGAAGGAAAATAGTCCACCTCTGTGAACAGTGTTTCATAGGCTGGGGCTGCTGCAGCACAAAAAGTTGATCGTCAACAGGTTAAGAAACTGACAGACTCCATGGATGGAAGGCTTGTGACTGATGGCTATACTGGTCACAGATTTTTATTTGTTTTTAAATGTTTATTATTCTCACTTTGATGAAAATAAGCAAGTGCTAGGGTTGCTAGGGTCTCAAAAGATCCGGGGCCCAAGCCCTAATGAATATGGCCCAATTCTCTAAGTCGACCGCCCACGCCCCTTCCGCAGCAGCACTTACCTTTCACATCAAGGTCCTGCAGGCCTCGTCTCTGCAGAGTGTGACACACAGACATTATAATTCCTCACTTTTCTATCATCATCCCCCAACCTGGAGTCCCCACAGTGTTATCCTGCTGCTCACCGTGCTAACCAATTCCCCCAAATACTATCCTGAAGAAATATCAGTGCCCCCCATAGTGCTCCTCATAGTCCCACCAATATTAATTCCCTTCTAGAATGCCCTCATTAGAAATACTGCCCCCTACTGTGCCCCTAACAGTGATAATACTCCCCAAGAGTGCCTCCATTAGTAGAAGAGCCCTCCAGGATTAATAATGCCCTCACAGAGCCCCCAGTAGAAATAAGGCCCCCCTATTGTTCCCCCAGTGGTAATAAAGCTCTCTACAGACCCGTCAGTAGTAATAAGGTCCCCCATAGTGCTCTTAGTAGAAATAAGGCGGATCTATATGTCCCTCCTATAGAGCCGCCAGTAGTAATAAGAACACCTAATGTTCCCTGGATTTATAATACCCCTACAGTGCCCCCATTATTTATATCGCCCCCTACTGTTATTATGCTCTCCCCTACAGTGCCCCCAGTATTTCAAATTCACTCTACTGTTATAATTCCCCCTGTAGTTATATTCCTCCCTTTAGTGCCCTCAGCAATGATGATTCCTCAGCCCCTCCACCTTACAGTCCCATGTAAATAAAATTATTTTCCCTTATTATTTCACTCATTATTTTCACTCTGTCATAGAGTCCCATGTAAATAACATAAGTCCCCTCCCTTCAGCCCCCCAATATACAATCCCATTTAAATAACATCACTCCCGTCATCCTCTCCAACATACAGTCCCATGTAAATAACATCACTCCCCTGCCTTCAGCCCCTCCAATATACAGTCCCATGTAAATAACATCACTCCCCTCCCTTCAGCCCCTCCAACATACAGTCCCATCTAAATAACATTACTCCTCTCCCACAGCCCCCTCCAACACACAGTCCCATGTAAATAGCATCACCCCCTGAACATTCAGTCCCATGTAAATAACATCCTTCTCTTCAGCCCTAACATAAAGTCCCAGTTAAATAACTACAACTCCCAGCATTACCCTGCCTCTCACACCGAGTAGTCCACCCCTTCACTTACCTCTCCTCATAGCAGACCTCAGCAGAGCTTCTTCCCCTAAAATTAATTCCACTGCCTTCCTCTCCTGCACTGGTCACATGATGGTGATATCATCACAGGTCCTTTTCAGCTACTGCAATGATCACATGACCTGTGATGTCACCACAGGTCCTTCATCTCTTGCAGTGCTTTAGATTCAATTGTATTACTGTCCTGAGGATGGCAATACAATTGTATCTGGCAGGCAGTCAGGACATTTGGGGCCTGGGACAAAACATCAGGGGCCCAGGCGCCAAATGTTTTAGCCTAGCAACAACCCTGAACAAGAGAGATAGGAAAATGTCCTTTTTTCATTTAGTTACAAATTAATTCGGCACACGAATAGTTGCCCAATAATTATGCACACCTGAATATTCTCCTAAGAAAGCCAAAACCTCACTTTCACTTTCTTAAATATTCAGGTTTGAGGTTTAT
This sequence comes from Rhinella marina, assembly GCA_900303285.1. Lineage (NCBI taxonomy): Eukaryota > Metazoa > Chordata > Amphibia > Anura > Bufonidae > Rhinella > Rhinella marina. The sequence continues at coordinate 5,635 of ONZH01020211.1, forward strand.
TAACATTTTGGACTGACTGACAGCACTGTAGTTGTGCAAAAATACAACTTGCCTAAGGCTGAGTTCACATCACCATTTAGCTTTCCATTCTTCTGATCCATCAGAAGAATAGAGAGAAAAAAAAACAGGATCCTGTAAAAAAAAAAAAAAAAGATCCTGTTGTATCAGTTGTCATCCGTTTGAGCCATTTCCATCTGAGATCCATTTTTTAGACGGGAAAAAAAGTCCTGCATGCAGTACTTTTGTTTCCGTCTAAAGAAACGGATCTCAGACGGAAATGGCTCAAACGGATGACAACTGATGCAACAGAATGTGTTTTTTTACTGGATCCTGTGAAAAAAACAGATTTTATGCTACTTTCACACTAGCGGCAGGGGTATCCATCAGGCTGTTCTGGTGGGTGAACAGCCTACCGGATCCGTGCTGCCTCTAGTGCACGTCTTCGGCCAGAAGTACTCTCCGTCCCCATTCACATGTTATCATTTTAGTCCGGACGCCTCTCGGCATGTTTGCCATGCTGCGGCTAGAACTCCAGCCCGCTCCATTATCGTGAATGGGGACGGAGCATAATTCTGGCCCCAGACATGCACTAGCAGCAGCACGGATCCGGCAGGCTGTTCACCCACCGAAACAGCCTGACGGACACCCCTACCGCTAGTGTGAAAGTAGCCTTATGCAATCCTATGCATAACTGATGCAACAGGATCCATTTTGTTTACAGGATCCTGTTTTTTTTCTTCTCTCTCTTTTCTTCTGACGGATCAGAAGAATGGAAAGCTAAACGGTCATGTGAGCTCAGCCTAATGATTGTGCACATTGGGGTTCATTTATAAAGACTGGCCATTTACACACCGGTCTTAATTGTTTCTTTACTGCTGGAGGAAGTGCCAAAGTTATGTGAGGGCGCAGGTGTCTACAAAACTATGTCCCTTTTTCCAGCAGGCAATGCAACAGACTTTAAACTACACCAGCTCCCTTGCAAGTGTAGATTTAAGCCATTTTATACATCAAAAACTGGGGTAGAAAATGATGAATCAGACGGGACTGCCCTCTTCCCTCTCAACCTGTCAGAAAAGTGGCGTGAGCGGGGAAAAGTTGCAGATTTTGACGCAAAATGGTGTGCTACAAAACCTGCAACTGATATACACCACCCTGCATATGAGTTCATAAATGAGCCCCATAGTGTATAAGGACGGACAGGACGGACCAGATTATTTTCTTCTGCCCTCATTCTTCTATATTTCTATGAATGGCCATTAGATAATGCTGTATTTCCCAGGCATGACTGTGTAGTGTAATCTCGTGTGGTTTTGCTTAAAATAAATGAATAAGCACTTATACCAGGCATAATCCTGCCAAGTTGTGATAAAACCAGAGTAATTAAAATGTGCTTCTAGGTATTTTGTGAAAAAAATATCTGGAAATGAGAAAATGACTTATCTCAGTAGTTATCAAGCTGTGAGACTCTCATCGTAACATGAAGTATTATGTCGAACAGAGCATATCATATATCTTTGTAGAAAGATAAGAGGAATATGTAAAATTAATTACATATTATGTCAGTACAATAGCAAATATGGAACTCAATCGAAAACAGAGTGGAAGTATATTATAAAAGAGAACAGGCCTCGTGCACTGGTGCACATAATGGATCCACTTTGTATAGATCTGAAATATACTGCCTTAGATTGCTAGGAGCATTGCTACTAGTGGTGAATGTTACCTTGAGGAGACAAGGAGAGCTCAGATTACATGGTAATTCTGAATTATCTATTCTTATGACTCTTTGAAGTGCCATTCGTTTATTATCCCTGCTAGAAGTTATAAATGAATTACTAGCTGTTTCCAATGAAGGTCCAGATGGGAGTTACCAGTTGAGGGTGTGTCCCTGCAAAGTCAGACACCATCCAATCAGGGCTGCCAGTGTCAGATTGCGCAGGGACACAACCTTAACTACTAATACCCATCTGGGCATTTATTTGTTCCATCTAGCCTGGTTACTGACTCACCACACACTGGCATTTGCATCATTTTCATGCCCTTCCCTGCACCCACATGATCATTTAACATTATGGTCACCCCCAAGCTACCATCAGACAGGATCCCTAGCTACAGGGAGTGCCCCGAGGGAATATAGGGTGCCCGCTGACCCTCTTTAACAGCATTGACCCCAGGGAGCGATGGCCTGAAGGAGTACACTGTGACACCTCATCATCAAGGCCATTACCACGCCGATCCTCTGCTCCAGCTTCCCCAGGGGCTCGCTGTTCATACACATAGAACTAAATTAAAGGGGTTGTCCGAGCACTGTAAATCTGATGGGCAGCAATATATAACTAAGTTAAGCAGGTTTTAGGCCAAAAATATATATAATCTCATTTCCCTGGTAATCTTCTGGCCTTTGTTTACCTGCAATAACAACATTCTCTGCCCCTCCCCCTGCTCTGTAAAGGGAGTGAATACAAGTGCTGCACTGAGTGACATGTCTGTCTGCTAGGAGACTCAGCAGCATGTTGTATGTGTAGGACTACAAGTCCCAGCTGTACAATGACACTGCTGATACACACAGGATCTTCTCCCAACCTGTTCTTGTGCAAAGCTCTGCAGAACTCCTCTAGTCTGTCAGCTCCTGTGCCCAGCATTTGTCTCCTCACTGCCAGTAGCTACTCAGTAAAGTCTTTAGCCCTGAGCCTGTGCTGGCTGAAGGGGTTAAAGTTTTATCTGAAAGAATCCAGGGAGAGCGCAGCACCAGACGGCAGTGCAGGGGGTGTGGCCAGCACAGTGACATCTCGTGTACAGACTCTTATCTGCTCCTCAGGCTTGTGCATGAAACATCAGCAGAGCAAGGAGAGAAGCTGACATCGCAGGTCATGTGACCCTCAGTGAAATCTGAGGAAGGAGCAACTGCAGATAAAGTAAGTGCATTGAAAAACATTTACATTTGCCTAGTTATACATACAAAGGACAAAAAAAATAACTTGGACAACCCCTTTAACTTTCCAAAGAGTCCCTCTGAGGCATCCAAAGAGTCCAGTCAATTCAATGTATCTTAAAATAACATTACATTTATTAGCTAATAATCATTTACAGACAGTGGCAATGACATTTCAATAGTTAAATGACTAGGGAGCGATCTGACCGATCCACTATCAAAGGTTAATTAGCACTTTGCATACAGATATTGTGGGAGTGCACAATGTAATCACAACACAGTTTAGGGAATATTGCTTTATGTATGATTTGTTCATCTATTCAAAATCAACAGGATGGATTTCAGTTTCCTTTTTCATGTAACATAAAAACAGTAGATCCAAGGAAAATAATAAAAGTAGATCCAGGAGCGCTTCTTTTCTGTAAGAACAGTAGAGGAAGTAATTTTATTTTAGAGATCTAGTTGTTAACTGAGGAATTGAAATGTAACATCACTTTAAAAGAACACATTCATTTTAGTGCTCTGACATTCCTCTGTTATTCTTGTTCTGACTGTACTCTTGGAATTATGCCTGCAATTTGCACTGCAGCATGCAGGTGAAACTGACTATGATGTCCAAGTGTGTAGGGTGTCTTAACTTGTTATCCCTCCATGGCAGCAAGGTCTGAATAGCTTTAAACGCAGGTTAAAGTACAAATAAAGCTAAAAAAAAAGTATAGTTGAAATTATGTGATGAATCTACATTGCATTGCCGTGGCTTTCATATAGTAGACATAGCTGACAGATTCCCTTTAAAGGGCTTGTCTAGGATTTTAATTCTGATGGCCTCTCTTCTGGATAAATCAACATCTGATTAGTGAGGGTCAGACTCCCAGCACTGCCAATGATCAACTGTTTGAAGAGACCATGAAGCTTCAGTGAGCTCTGCAGCTTCTTCCTAGGCCAGTTCATCAGTCACATGGCCTAGTCACAGCTCAGTCCTATGCAAATGAATTGGCCTGAGCTGCAATACGATGCACAGACGCTAAACAATGTATGGTTCTGTGCTTGGTAAGCTGCAAGGAGGCCACATCGTTCACAGGAGTGCCACGGTCTCTTCAAACAGCTGATCGGCACGGATGCTCCACCAGTCCGATATTGATGAGGACAGACCATCAATATCAACATCCCAGGCAACCTCTTTAAACATTTGGTGCCATATGGTGCTTCTGGCAGGAATAGAGATCAGCAAACCCATGGAAGCTTGGGTTCTCCGGGTTTGGCCAAATTTCAGGTCAAAGTTTGGGTTCGGGACCTGAACTTCACTCCAAAACCAAATCCCATTGTGGTCAATGGGGACCCAAACTTCACTTTATTATTTTCCGTTATAACATTGTTATATTAGAAAATAATAGCATTCTTAAGACAGAATGCAAAACAATATGGCCATTAAGGGGTTAAAAAACAACAACAGAAAAAAAACAACTCACCTCATCCACTTGATCACAGCTTGTTCTATCTTCACTGAACAGGACCTGCAATATGAGTGATGGCATCACCACGTGGGAGAGCACGATGAAGTCATTGCGCACATCGCAGGTTCTTTGGCAGGTTCTGTTCAGTGAAGATAAAAGAAGGTGCTGAAGTGCAATCAAGCGGATGAGGTGAGTTTTTCTTTACCCATAAACGGCCATATTGTTTTGCATTCTGTCTTAAGAATGCTATTATTTTCCTATATAACCATGTTATAATGGAAAATAATAAAATCACCCAAATAAGTCTGGGTTCAGGTCTGGCTACCCCAACTTGCAAATTTCGGTACGAACCCGAACTTTGCAGTTTGGGTTTACTCATCCCTAGTGAGGAACTGTCATGAAGAGGTATTCTACTTTGGAAGGAATGTTTCTAGAGCACATTTCCATAATATGATATCTGTTGGAACACAGCACAATTAGTTAACAGAAAAGATCTCGGGGTCCCTCCTTTGAAATTCAAAGGAACGCGGGAAGTACAGAAAGGCTCTCATATTTCAACGGTTTTATATTATAGCTGCATACAACTCCATAAAACTCCCACAGTTTATACAGAGCCATATGATTATAGGCACTAAACAATAATAATTTGGCCATATTGAGGTACAATTACACATAAATACACTCTTTTCTATACCAGAAATCCTTATATATGAATACACTAGATGACGTGAAAACTTTAAGAACCAGAATAAAAGCCTCCAGCAACCTCCAGATCCAGATGTTCTAGTCCCTTGTTTCAGAAGTCTGTCTGTGAAAACTTCAGGTTATAAAGGACACCATTTCAGCTTTGGTTATTGAGTGTGACTAATGTGTAGACGGATCCGGTGCTGTTTTTCTGCCCAGGAATATAATGTCCATTTCTTGAGTTAAGGTTGGAAGATGATGTTTCTGTTCTAAAAATATAAGCCTGTGATTTACAGCAGCCAAGTTTACTCATTAAAGTATAGAAGTCTTTCCGAAAAGCTTTTGTGAAGAAGGCATACAAAAATGGATTAGCGCATGAATTGATAGGGTAAAAAAGGACTAAAAGTATCTTAGAGTTGGAGACAGTTATTAGAGGAACCTTAAGTGACGCGGAAATGGCGAAGAAGGAAATAGGAGCCGTGCACAGAAAATTTGTAAATATCAGTATGGCCATACGTATTGCGGTCTTCGTATCAGAGTGCGAAGAGATGATATCGGGATTCCGTACAGTGATGTATATATGGGAGTAGCAGATACAAATAGCCACAAATGCCAATACATTAAGTACTAGCAAAAAGATAATGTATGCTTGTGATGGTAGAGTTTCAATGTCCATGGGTAAACAAATACTAACCTTCATGTAACTACTAACTCCAACAATAGGGAGCAAAGCCACAACGAATGCAAATATCCAGCCAGAAATCATGATGATGAAGGCATGCCGAAAGCGAACTTTACGGTCCAACTGCATGGCATAGGTGATGGTGTGCCATCTTTCCAAGGTTATAGCTGTGAGTGTGTAAACTGAAAGTTCACTGGCGAACACTGTAAAAAATCCTGCTGCATGACATCCCGCTCCGGTCTGCCAATCTATAGCATAATTATAATATTGACTATTGGTTTTTATATCCACAGATGCGATGAGCAACAGGTAGATTCCCATGCAGAAGTCTGCAAACGAAAGATTGCACATCAAAAATTTAGGAACGGTAAATTTTGACTGACTGGTTAGCAAAATGATCAGCACTATCACATTTCCCGTGATGGCTAAAATGCTGATACACCATATGAGGACCCGGAGAAAGTTGTAGCCCATTATGTCTTCACATGGGTTGAATTCATCCGGCTTAGGATAACACACAACATTTTGCATGTCAACACAAAAATAGTAGTCAAAAGCGTGGTCACTGGAGTCAAAGCCTAATCCATCGCTCAGATGGTAGTCTGGGTGTCCAGATGTCTTTTCCATAGTCTTTAGTTCCCCATGAAAGAAATGATTACTTTTATTGCAGAATGGATGCAAACTGAAGCTGGAAAATGACAGAAGTGAAGATAATTAGATATAGTAGAATGTCATGGCATATTTCAGGTTACAACTTTGAAGCCTAAACCATTAGCTTCATCCAAGAAGTTGTCTCATCTCAGACTTTGATGGCATATCATTGGGATAAGCGGTCAATATCATATCCATCCAAGTCCCACCTCTGAAACTGGCACCTATCCCCAGAACAAGCCCGCAAAAGTGAAGCGTGCTTGTTTGTTTTCATAAGTCCCATCTTGGTAAATGAAGAGCACACGGTGCATGCATAGCCACCTCTCCATATCCCCCAGCACTCAAATATTTTCAGAAAACCCATAGTGGTAAATGGAGGGCTTCAGTGCCTGCGGGGCACGCTCTCCTTTACTTCGGGAGACCCGTTCTGGATATAGATGCAGGTCCCAAAGGTGGGCATATATCATTCCTAGTGATATTCCGTAAAAGTCTGAGATTGGTAACCTCTTCAACTTCAAATGGACTGGCACAGTCACTATATGTGGTGCTATATCTTAAAATCAGGGGTGCAACTACCATAGCGGCAGTCCATGTGACTGATATGGGGCCCAGGGCAAGAGTTGGGATTATCTCCTCTTCTACTGGAGGTGGTCAGGGCTCTGTCCTCTAAAGGAACAACTTTCAGCAAATGAAGCAGTGGAAAAATGGCTCATGGGTTATTGAAACCCTTCTGTCCTGAGTGGAGGGGCCTGGTTTGATCTTTGCTATTGTGCCTTACTTCTAAATTTACGCCACAGCCTCAAATATTTGGTAAAGTAAAGGTGCAGGGGAATAGTTATTGGGAATGTCATCACCAGTCCCTGTTGCCAGTGGAGCCTATAGGATCCTAGGCCACATAAGAAGACACAAGTAATTAGGCATGAGATATGGAGACACTTGCATACCGTACCCATACTTGGCTGGTTCATATCTCTCATAAATTATATCGTTTAGGCCTCCTGCCATCTCCATATTTTGGTCTGCAAACCACAGATCCACAAAGTACAGATACCTTCCATGTACATCTTGCACATTATGTACATTATTCTCCTCCTCAATGCTTACAAGTACTGGATATGTTCTATAATTTGCGAAAAAGCTACACAGATCCACAAAATTAGAGATGTGTGCATGAGGCTTTAGAGTAAAGCTATATAATATATAATGCTACCACCTCCCCGCTGAAAACTGAGGGAAGTACGATAGAGCACTAAATGCTCAGATAGAGTCAAGGTGCATCTGAGGACCTATGTATGTGCCAGGTTGACCACCATTAGAGATAATACAATATCAAACTTACCTGCAAATGAAATAAAAATTTTTTTATAAAAAAGTCCATTAAAGGGGTTGTCAGAGTTATTTTTTTGTCCTTTGTATGTTTCTAACTAGTCAAATACAACAGCTTTTCCATACACTTTCTGCTTCTAAAGCTGCTGGTTTCTCAGGTTTCAATGAGGGTCACATGACCTGTGATGTCAGTTTGCCTCCCTGCTAATCTCATATATGCGTGCACAGAGCTTGTACACGAGACGTCACTGTGCTGGCCACACCCCCCCCCCTTCTCTGCCAGGCTCCTGCTATCTGCTCTCTCCCTGGATTCTTTCAGATAAAACATTAACCCCTTCAGCCAGAACACACTGAAGGCTTTACAACGGCAACTGCAGATGTAAAGACACACAGGATCTGCCCTCCTCACCCTACAGACACAGAGCTGATACTGGAGCTGATCTGAAAAGTATTGTATTGTAGAGAAGAAAGGTAGGGGGAAGACCCTGTGTGTATCAGCAGTGTCATTGTACAGCTGGGACTTGTAGTCCTACACATACAACATGCTGCTGAGTATCCCAGCAGACATGTCACTCAGGGCAGCATTTGCAGAGCAGGGGGAGGGGCAGAGATTGTTATTACTGCAGGTAAACAAAGACCAGAAGAGAACCAGGGAAATGTGGAAATATAGATTTTTTTTTGCCTAAAACTTGCTTAAAGGGTTATTCTCATTTTAGACAATGGGGGCATATCGCTAGGATATGCCCCCATTGCCTTATAGGTGCGGGTCCCAGCGGTGGTATATCCGGAACGGAGCCCCCGAACTGAATGAGGGCGCACTGCGCATGCGCAGCCGCCCTCCATTCATTTCTATGGGGCCGCCGAAAATAGCCGCTGGCTCGGCTACTTCCGTTGGCTCCATAGAAATTAATGGGAGCAGTGGCCGCGCTTGCGCGCTGCGCTCCCATTCATTTCTATGAGCGCAGCGGGGAGCTGTGCCTGGTGGTGGCCGGACATCCGGAAACCCGGGGTCCTCCAGGCGCAGCGCTCCCCGCTCCGTTCTGGATATAGATGCGGATCCCAGCGGTGGGACCCACACCTATAAGACAATGGGGGCATATCCTAGCGATATGCCCCCATTGTCTAAGATGAGAATACCCCTTTAACTTAGTTATGTATTGCTGCCCATCAAATTAAAAATACTATATATTTTTTTTTCATAACTCGGATAACCCCTTTAAATCTTAGTTAAAAATTAAAATATCAGCATTCTAATGTAGAATGCATTGCATGGATATTAAAAAAACAAAATAAAACAAAAAAAACTGATTTCCCTGACTGCCTGCAGTCCTCTGTGATTTCTAGCATTCCTGTACCTTGCAGTACACTATATTTGATCCATTTTACTCTCCTGGATGTATTAGTGCCAGTACATGCTGTGAAATCTACATAATTATCCATTATTGTTGCATATTTTAGTCCTGCAAATTAAATACCCTCATTATCCTGGAAAATTGTGATTATAATTGACACGTAGGACTATGTTTAATGTTCTGTGTTTCCAGCAGGTTTACTTGGTTGCATCAGACGACGGGAAGCGTGCCATCTCTGACTATTATTAAACTGCTGGCCCTACATCTAAAGAGAATCAACTAGACCCTCTGTGACCTGGAACAGCAGGATGTGGGAAGTTCTTCTAGCAAGCAGTATGGACACAAAATATCACTGTGGTCTTCTCCATTTATCTTCCAGTTTAAGAGAAAACACGTTACATTTAATAGAAGGGTTATATAGATTCTCCTGCCATGTACTCTACTTAAAGACTAGAGATGTCAAGTACTAAAAATGCACCCCATTGGCATTGTTGAGCACATTTCCTATAATGGAGCATTTCATTTTTTATTGTCTTAAATGCACCAGAACACTTTCTCACGTTCTACTATTATTCCTCCTGGAAATGTATGGTAAATTGACACTTCGGGGTTCCCATTGCTGTTGATAATGGACCTGTCCTTAGACGGATGCTCTCTGATCAATAAAGACAATGTCAGAGTGTGTAGGGACATTTATTTCACTCAAATATTCATATATTTCCATGAAGGATAACACAAGTATTGAAAAATGTAGAGTTCGACAGATTTCATACAACAGCAGACTATGTCGTCCCATTTGAAAATTCATTTTGTCTGAGCTAAAAGGACCCCTAAATGAACACTAGATATGTTGACCCTAGAGTGACAGCCATACCACTTAGCCACATACAGTACTAGAAGAAGGACCGGGCTTCGCCTGGGTATATTTCATCTATTTCATTTAATGTTTCTGTGTGTCGTTGCAGAGAGAAAGTCAATGCAGCTGACAGAAGTTGATTTTTACCTTCATTTTTTCAATCCCCATTGGCTGCGGAGTGGGAGGGGGCGTGACCTGACCAGATCGGGGGAGTCGTTTAGTGGGACCTTGGGGGTGGGGGAGTGCTTTTAAGTCCTTCTTTTGAGGGTGCCCTGAATTACATGTCAATGTCATGGTAATTTATGAGGAAACACAGTGGGTAGCAGTGGAAGAAAACATCGCTTCGCACGGGTATATTTAATCTATTTCATTTAATATTTCTGTGTGTCATTGCAGAGAGAAAGTCATCTTCCCTCCCAACCCTGCAGCTGGCAGAAGTTGATTTTTACCTTCATTTTTTCAATCCATGTTGGCTGTGGATTGGGAGGGGGCGTGACCTGACCGAGTCGGGGCGTGGTCTGACCAAGTCGGGGCGTGGCTTAGAGAGACCTGGGGTGGTGGTTTTAAGTCCTTCTTTTGAGGGTGGCCTGAATTACAGGTTGATGCCATGATAATTTATGAGGACACGCAATGGGTAGCAGTGGAAGAAAACATCTTTTATTACTACTGAACGGTCTTAGTCTAAAATTAGTCTAAAACATAAGTTATATTTATGGTAACCGGAATACCCCTTTAACAGTGTCATCCACAGCGCTCTGCTCCTCTAAAGCAGTGAAGAGAAATGGCTGGGTTGTTATTTACTTGAGCTCCTCAGCTGGCTGCTAATTACCTGGCTGGGTTGGTATGGAAACCGGTGTGTATGTGGAGAGAATGGCAGTTGGCATTTGAAGTGAAAGGCTTCCAGGCTAATATTGGCTAAAGGAGATCATATTTTGGGAATATCTCGGGAAAGGTATGTCCTAGAGAGTTGAGACCCGGTCTAAAACCTTCCCGGACACCTGATGTACTTGTGGTGAAAATCGGTCCAGTAGTTTGGTCGCGCATAGAGAACAGACAGACAGAAACACACATATATATATATATACTAGCAGAAAGACCCGACTTCGCCTGGGTATATTTCATCTATTTATTTAATGTTTCTGTGTGTCGTTGCAGAGAGAAAGTCAATGCAGCTGACAGAAATTGATTTTTACCTTTTACCATTTTTTCAATCCCTATTGGCTGCGGAGTGGGAGGGGGTGTGGTTTAATGGGACACGGGGAGGGGGGGTTAAGTCCTTCATTTCAGGGTAGCCTGAATTATAGGTTAATGCCATGGTAATTTGAGGAAACACAATGGGTAGCAGTGGAAGAAAACATTACTTTGCGCGGGTATATTTAATCTATTTCATTTAATGTTTCTGTGTGTCGTTGCAGAGAGAAAGTCATCCTCCCTCCCATCCCTGCAGCTGACAGATGTTGATTTTTACCTTCAATTGTTCAATCTCCATTGGCTGCGGAGTGGGAGGGGTCATGGCCTGACTGAGTTGGGGGCGTGACGTTGCAAGACCTGGGGCGGGGTTTTAAGTCCTTCTTTTGATGGTGGCCAGAATTACAGGTCGATGCCATGGTAATTTATGAGGACACGCCATGGGTAACAGTGGAAGAAAACATTGCTTTGCACGGGTATATTTAATCTATTTCATTTAATGTTTCTGTGTGTTGTTGCAGAAAGAAATCCAACTTCCCTCCCACCCCTGCAGCTGACAGAAGTTGATTTTTACCTTCATTTATTCAATCCACGTTGGCTGCGGAGTGGGAGGGGGCGTGGCCTGACAGAGTTGGAGCGTGGTTTTGCGAGATCTGGGGCGGGGGTCAGAGTGGCATGAATTACAGGTCGATGACATGGTAATTTATGGAGACCCGCAATGGGTAGCAGTGGAAAAAAACATCTTTTATTAGTACTGAATGGTCGTAGTCTAAAATTAGTCAATTTCATCTACGATTTTTGTGTGTCGTTGCAGAGAGAAATTCACCCTCCCACCCCTGCAGCTGATTTTTTTCAATCCCCGTTGCCTGCGGAGTGGGAGGGGGCGTGGCCTGGCAGAGTTGGGGGTGTGGATTATCAAGATGCTTCGAACGGTTGTAGTCTGAAATTAGTCTATTCATCTAAAATTTTCTGCGTCATTGCAGAGAGAAATTCACCCTCCCACCCCTGCAGCTGACAGAAGTTTATTTTTCCCTTTATTTTTTCAATCCCCGTTGGCTGCGGAGTGGGAGGGGGCATGACCTGACAGAGTTGGGGGTGTGGCTTAGCAAAGCGCTTCGCATAGGTGATTTAATCTATTTCATTTAATGTTTCTGTGTGTTGTTGCAGAATGGCTGCAGAGTGGGAGGAGGCGTGGTCTGACAGAGTTGGGGGCGTGACTTAGTAAGACGATTCGAACAGTTGTAGTCTATAATTAGTCTATTTTATCTAAAATTTTTGTGTGTCGTTGCAGAGAGAAATTCACCCTCCCACCCCTGCAGCAAACAGAAGTTTATTTTTACCTTTATTTTTTCAATCCCGTTGGCTGCGGAGTGAAAGGGGGTGTGGCCTGACAGAGTTGGGGGTGTGGCTTAGTGAGACCTGGGGCGGGGGTTTTAAGTACTTCTTTTAGGGTGGCCTGAATTAAAGGTCAATACCATGCTTGTTTATGAGCCCACGCAATAGGCAGCAGTGGAGGAAAACATCTTTTATTACTACTGAACTGTAGTAATAGAAAAAAACATAAGTTATATTTATGGTAACCGGAATACCTTTAACAGTGTCAGTGAATAGAAATGGATGAGATCCTCAGCTGCTGATAATTACCTGGTTTTTATGGAAACCTGCCCTCCCTGTGTGTGTCTGTGCAGAGAATGGCAGTTGGAGTTTAAAACCAAAGTTCCCAGTTGTAATGTTGGCTAATGGAGATCATATTTTGGGAATATCTCAGGAACGGTATGTCCTAGAGAGATGAGACCTGGTCTAAAACCTTCCCGGACACCTGATGTACCTGTGTGCCGAATTTGGTGAAAATCGGTCCAGTAGTTTGGTCGCGCATAGAGAACAGACAGACAGACAGAAACTCATTTTTATATTATTAAGAGATATATCTCTTAATAATATAAAAATGAGTTTCTGTCTGTCTGTCTGTCTGTCTTAAAAATCAACTTCTGTCAGCTGCAGGGATGGGTGGGAGGTTGACTTTCTTTCTGCAACAACACACACAAACATTAAATAAAATAGATTAAATACACCCATGCGAAGCGTCTTGCTAATCCACGCCCCCGACTCTGTCAGGTCACGCCCCCTCCCACAACGCAGCCAATGGGAATTGAAAAAATGAAGGTAAAAATAAACTTCAGTTTGCTGCAGGGGTGGGAGGGTGAATTTCTCTCTGCAACGACACACAAAAATTTTAGATGAAATAGACTAATTATAGACTACAACCGTTCGAAGCCTTTTGCTAAGCCACGCCCCGTCTCTGTCAGGCCACGCCCCCTCCCACTCCGCAGCCAACAGGGATTGAAAAAATAAAGGTAAAAATCAACTTCTGTCAGCTGCAGGGATGGGTGGGAGGTTGACTTTCTTTCTGCAACGACACACATAAACATTAAATGAAATAGATTAAATACATCCATGTGAAGCGTCTTGCTAATCCACGCACCCGACTCTGTCAGGTCACGCCCCCTCCCACTCTGCAGCCAACGGGGATTGAAAAAATAAAGGTAAAAATAAACTTCTGTTTGCTGCAGGGGTGGAAGGGTGAATTTCTCTCTGCAACGACACACAAAAATTTTAGATAAAATAGACTAATTATAGACTACAACTGTTCGAATCGTCTTTCTAAGTCACGCCCCCAACTCTGTCAGACCACGCCCCCTCCCACTCTGCAGCCATTCTGCAATGACACACAGAAACATTAAATGAAATAGATAAAATCACCTATGCGAAGCGCTTTGCTAAGCCACACCCCCAACTCTGTCAGGTCATGCCCCCTCCCACTCCGCAGCCAACAGGGATTGAAAGAATGAAGGGAAAAATAAACTTCTGTCAGCTGCAGGGGTGGGAGGGTGAATTTCTCTCTGCAATGACGCACAAAATTTTAGATGAAATAGACTAATTTCAGACTACAACCGTTCGAAGCATCTTGATAATCCACACCCACAACTCTGCCAGGCCACGCCCCCTCCCACTCCGCAGGCAACGGGATTGAAAAAATCAGCTGCAGGGGTGGGAGGGTGAATTTCTCTCTGCAACGACACACAAAAATCGTAGATGAAATTGACTAATTTTAGACTACGACCGTTCAGTACTAATAAAAGATGTTTTTTTCCACTGCTACCCATTGCGGGTCTCCATAAATTACCATGTCATCGACCTGTAATTCATGCCACTCTGACCCCCGCCCCAGATCTCGCGAACCACGCTCCGACTCTGTCAGGCCACGCCCCCTCCCACTCCGCAGCCAACGGGGATTGAAAAAATGAAGGTAAAAATCAACTTCTGTCAGCTGCAGGGGTGGGAGGGAGGTTGGATTTCTTTCTGCAACAACATACAGAAACATTAAATGAAATAGATTAAATATACCCATGCAAAGCAATGTTTTCTTCCACTGTTTCCCATGGCATGTCCTCATAAATTACCATGGCATCGACCTGTAATTCTGGCCACCATCAAAAGAAGGACTTAAAACCCCGCCCCAGGTCTTGCAACGTCACGCCCCCGACTCAGTCAGGCCATGACCCCTCCCACTCCGCAGCCAATGGAGATTGAACAATTGAAGGTAAAAATCAACATCTGTCAGCTGCAGGGAAGGGAGGGAGGATGACTTTCTCTCTGCAACGACACACAGAAACACTAAATGAAATAGATTAAATATACCCACGCAAAGCAATGTTTTCTTTCACTGCTACCCATTGTGTTTCCTCAAATTACCATGGCATTAACCTATAATTCAGGCCACCCTGAAATGAAGGACTTAACCCCCCCCCCGTGTCCCATTAAACCACACCCCCTCCCACTCCGCAGCCAATAGGGATTGAAAAAAATGAAGGTAAAAATCAATTTCTGTCAGCTGCATTGACTTTCTCTCTGCAACGACACAGAGAAACATTAAATAAATAGATGAAATATACCCAGGCGAAGCCGGGTCTTTCTGCTAGTATATATATATATCTTAATAATATAAAAATGAGTTTCTGTCTGTCTGTCTGTCTGTTCTCTATGCGCGACCAAACTACTGGACCGATTTTCACCAAATTCGGCACACAGGTACATCAGGTGTCCGGGAAGGTTTTAGACCAGGTCTCATCTCTCTAGGACATACCGTTCCTGAGATATTCCCAAAATATGATCTCCATTAGCCAACATTACAACTGGGAACTTTGGTTTTAAACTCCAACTGCCATTCTCTGCACAGACACACACAGGGAGGGCAGGTTTCCATAACAACCAGGTAATTATCAGCAGCTGAGGATCTCATCCATTTCTATTTACTGACACTGTTAGTATTCCGGTTACCATAAATATAACTTATGTGTTTTTCTATTACTACAGTTCAGTAGTAATAAAAGATGTTTTCCTCCACTGCGGCCTATTGCGTGGGCTCATAAATAAGCATGGTATAGACCTTTAATTCAGGCCACCCTAAACGAAGTACTTAAAACCCCCGCCCCAGGTCTCACTAAGCCACACCCCCAACTCTGTCAGGCCACACCCCCTTTCACTCCGCAGCCAACAGATATTGAAAAAATAAAGGTAAAAACTTCTGTCAGCTGCAGGGATGGGTGGGAGGTTGACTTTCTTTCTGCAACAACACACACAAACATTAAATAAAATATATTAAATACACCCATGCGAAGCGTCTTGCTAATCAACGCCCCCGACTCTGTCAGGTCACGCCCCCTCCCACTCTGCAGCCAATGGGAATTGAAAAAATGAAGGTAAAAATAAACTTCAGTTTGCTGCAGGGGTGGGAGGGTGAATTTCTCTCTGCAACGACACACAAAAATTTTAGATGAAATAGACTAATTATAGACTACAACCGTTCGAAGCCTTTTGCTAAGCCACGCCCCGTCTCTGTCAGGCCACGCCCCCTCACACTCCGCAGCCATTCTGCAACGACACACAGAAACATTAAATGAAATAGATTAAATGCACCTACGCGAAGCGCTTTGCTAAGCCACGCCCCGACTCTGTAAGGCCACGCCCCCTCCCACTCCGCAGACAACAGGGATTGAAAAAATAAAGGTAAAAATCAACTTCTGTCAGCTGCAGGGATGGGTGGGAGGTTGACTTTCTTTCTGGAACGACACACAGAAACATTAAATGAAATAGATTAAATACACCCATGTGAAGCGTCTTGCTAATCCACGCCCCCGACTCAGTCAGGTTACGCCCCCTCCCACTCCGCAGCCAACGGGGATTGAAAAAATAAAGGTAAAAATAAACTTCTGTTTGCTGCAGGGGTGGGAGGGTGAATTTCTCTCTGCGACAACACACAAAAATTTTAGATAAAATAGACTAATTATAGACTACAACTGTTCGAATCGTCTTGCTAAGTCACGCCCCCAACTCTGTCAGACCACGCCCCCTCCCACTCTGCAGCCATTCTGCAACGACACACAGAAACATTAAATGAAATAGATTAAATCACCTATGCGAAGCTCTTTGCTAAACCACACCCCCAACTCTGTCAGGTCATGCCCCCTCCCACTCCGCAGCCAACAGGGATTGAAAGAACGAAGGGAAAAATAAACTTCTGTCAGCTGCAGGGGTGGGAGGGTGAATTTCTCTCTGCAATGACGCACAAAATTTTAGATGAAATAGACTAATTTCAGACTACAACTGTTCGAAGCATCTTGATAATCCACACCCCCAACTCTGCCAGGCCACGCCCCCTCCCACTCCGCAGGCAACGGGGATTGAAAAAAATCAGCTGCAGGGGTGGGAGGGTGAATTTCTCTCTGCAACGACACACAAAAATCGTAGATGAAATTGACTAATTTTAGACTAAGACCATTCAGTACTAATAAAAGATGTTTTTTTCCACTGCTACCCATTGCGGGTCCCCATAAATTACCATGTCATCAACCTGTAATTCATGCCACTCTGACCCCCGCCCCAGATCTCGCAAAACCACGCTCCAACTCTGTCAGGCCACGCCCCCTCCCACTCCGCAGCCAACGGGGATTGAAAAATGAAGGTAAAAATCAACTGCAGGGGTGGGAGGGAGGTTGGATTTCTTTCTGCAACAACATACAGAAACATTAAATGAAATAGATTAAATATACCCGTGCAAAGCAATGTTTTCTTCCACTGTTACCCATGGCGTGTCCTCATAAATTACCATGGCATCGACCTGTAATTCTGGCCACCATCAAAAGAAGGACTTAAAACCCCTCCCCAGGTCTTGCAACGTCACGCCCCCAACTCAGTCAGGCCATGACCCCTCCCACTCCGCAGCCAATGGAGATTGAACAATTGAAGGTAAAAATCAACATCTGTCAGCTGCAGGGATGGGAGGGAGGATGAATTTCTCTCTGCAATGACACACAGAAACGTTAAATGAAATAGATTAAATATACCCGCGCAAAGCAATGTTTTCTTCCACTGCTACCCATTGTGTTTCCTCAAATTACCATGGCATTAACCTATAATTCAGGCTACCCTGAAATGAAGGACTTAACCCCCCCCCCGTGTCCCATTAAACCACACCCCCTCCCACTCCGCAGCCAATAGGGATTGAAAAAATGAAGGTAAAAATCAATTTCTGTCAGCTGCATTGACTTTCTCTCTGCAACGACACACAGAAACATTAAATGAAATAGATGAAATATACCCAGGCGAAGCCGGGTCTTTCTGCTAGTATATATATATATCATCTGTTACACTGTTACATCTGTTACACTGTTACACAAACTGTTTTGTGAACTGCAAAATGATGTGAGCCACTGCTTTTATTATCCATAGCAAAACACAGCTCCCTCTGTGGTAGACGTGACTAGGGTTGAGTGAATCGAAATATCCGAAATGGACTTGGATCCGAATTTCATGGAAAATTCGATTTGCTGCAAAGCTGAATTTCCTTCAAATTTTGTCTCATAGTAATGAATGAATTTTCCCTGAAATGGCGGGAAAAAAATCATACAAGGATTCGGCTGCTTTACTGAATTTCATAAAGAAGTTCGCTTCATGACGAATTACATTGTCACAAAGTGCATTTCTTTGTAAGTAGCAGTTGCAATGACGGGGAACAGTGATTGCGCCTCTCCTCGTCATTTAACCCCTCAGATACCCCTCAGAATCCATTGAAAAAACTTTCAATGCATTTGAGCGGGAAGAGGCTGCCACAGCCATCTTGATTGAAGATCCCGCATGAAATCTCATCCACGATGACATATGATGTCATCACTCTGGCCAGTGTGATGATGTCATCACATAGCACACAAGATTTTGCGTGGGATCTTCAATCAAGATGGCCGCAGGGACTCTTCACGCTGAAATGGATAAGGTCAGCATAATTTTTTTTTCCAATGGATTAAGCCCTCACTATCATTCTCAGATGCCACGATCAGTGATGAATGTTGCATGTGAGGGGTTCAATTATGGGTGGGGTGGGGGGAAGCAATCATTGTTCTTCGTCATTGCGCCTGCTGCTTACAAAGAAATGCGCTTTGTGACAATATAATTCATCGTGAAGCGAATTTGTTTGCAAAATTCAGTAAAGCAGCAGAATGAAATTTTTCAAAACTTCACTACTAGCTACAGTACAGACCAAAAGTTCGGACACACCTTCTCATTCAAAGAGTTTTCTGTATTTTCATGACTATGAAAATTGTAGATTCACACTGAAGGCATCAAAACCATGAATTAACACATATGGAATTATATACTTAACAAAAAAGTGTAAAACAACTGAAAATATGTCTTATATTCTAGGTTCTTCAAAGTAGCCACCTTTTGCTTTGATTACTGCTTTGCACACTCTTGGCATTCTCTTGATGAGCTTCAAGAGGTAGTCACCTGAAATGGTATTCCAACAGTCTTGAAGGCGTTCCCAGAGATGCTTAGCACTTGTTGGCCCTTTTTCCTTCACTCTACGGTCCAGCTCACCCCAAACCATCTCGATTGGGTTCAGGTCTGGTGACTGTGGAGGCCAGGTCATCTGGCGTAGCACCCCATCACTCTCCTTCTTGGTCAAATAGCCCTTACACAGCCTGGAGGTGTGTTTGGGGTCATTGTCCTATTGATAAATAAATGATGGTTCAACTAAACGCAAACCAGATGGATTAGTATGCCGCTGCAAGATGCTGTTGTAGCCATGCTGGTTCAGTATGCCTTCAATTTTGAATAAATCCCCAACAGTGTCACCAGCAAAGCACCCCCACACCATCACACCTCCTCCTCCATGCTTCATGGTAGGAACCAGGCATGTAGAGTCCATCCGTTCACCTTTTCTGCGTCGCACAAAGACACGGTGGTTGGAACCAAAGATCTCAAATTTGGACTCATCAGACCAAAGCACAGATTTCCACTGGTCTAATGTCCATTCCTTGTATTCTTTAGCCCAAACAAGTCTCTTCTGCTTGTTGCCTGTCCTTAGCAGTGGTTTTCTAGCAGCTATTTTACCATGAAGGCCTGCTGCACACAGTCTCCTCTTAACAGTTGTTGTAGAGATGTGTCTGCTGCTAGAACTCTGTGACATTGACCTAGTCTCTAATCTGAGCTGCTGTTAACCTGCGATTTCTGAGGCTGGTGACTCGGATGAACTTATCCTCCGCAGCAGAGGTGACTCTTGGTCTTCCTTTCCTGGGGCGGTCCTCATGTGAGCCAATTTCTTTGTAGCGCTTGATGGTTTTTGCGACTGCACTTGGGGACACTTTCAATGTTTTCCCAATTTTTCGGACTGACTGACCTTCATTTCTTAAAGTAATGATGGCCACTCGTTTTTCTTTACTTAGCTGCTTTTTTCTTGCCATAATACAAATTCTAACAGTCTATTCAGTAGGACTATCAGCTGTGTATCCACCTGACTTCTGCCCAACACAACTCATGGTCCCAACCCCATTTATAAGGCAAGAAATCCCACTTATTAAACCTGACAGGGCACACCTGTGAAAGTGAAAACCATTTCAGGTGACTACCTCTTGAAGCTCATTAGAGATGAGCGAAGCGATTCGTCGATTCGTTGATTCCTATCGAATCTTGGGATTTTTCAGCTGCGAAGCGCATCCGAATATTAGGTGATTCGCTTCGCTTTTGTACGCATCGCTACGTGGTTTGTCCGCTAAATTATATGCTATTCTACATATAATTTAGTTACTCTATACGCTGTTGCGCAGACTCCTCCCTGGTAGTTACTCTACACGCTGTTGTGATTCAGCGATGCAGACTCCTCCCTGGTAGTTCCGCCCACTTCTCCTGCGTGCGAGGAAAATGTGGCAAGTCAGCAGAGTAAGATGGCGGCGAGACAGCGAGGTCCTGACTGGGGAAGCATGTTGTGGGCAGACGACCCCTATGAGGAGAAGGATCCAGAGGAGATCTATCTCTCACAACTCAACAGAAAGTCGTATGAGGTGCCTGCTGAGGTGGTGACTCCACTGGCTGACAAGGCGGAGGTGGCAGGAGTTCCCGCTCTGCCGTGCAAGGACTACTCCTTACGCCAGAATTTGATGGTCCCTGAGGCTGTCACCCGGAACGCCCAGACCCTCTGGGAATATAAAAAGCTGGTGGAGGAGTGGGTGGTGTCACAGAAAGTACTTCCTAAAACGTAACCTTTATTAGTCAGACAATTATAAATAAATATATAAATTGGTACATATATACTCAAAGAATTAAAAATAAATACACAACTGTGGGATACCCTATCACGTCAGTAGCGGTGTGGGTAGATAGCGGGGAGAGCGGGGTTTACAGATGTTCATGTATAATACCCTAGGTAAATTTCTCTAGGTATATTGACTAGAGGACTTTCATATGTCCCTACTAATCAATATAAGTGCTTTGAATGGATAAAAGACATTAATCTCTTTATGCGTAAGGTTAAATGGCATAAGGTTTTTGCTCAAAATGACCTAAAAAGATGTACCGAGATGGGCCTTGAAGTTGAGGACCTGAAGGGGGTAGAGGATCTAGTCTCATTAATGAGAGAGGGCGAAAGACCCCGTGGAGAAGGACCATTCACCAATTTAAAAAATAAGAGTACAAAGTTTCCACCAAAGGTGGGGGGTGATCTTCATCTGGATTTATTTGTAGAATGTGTAACAAGAGATTTAGAGAACCTTTAAGATACTATAAGGTACAAAAATTACACATTTGATGAAATCACTGGTTTACGGTCCCTTAGCCTCAATAAAGATCTAATAGTGAAACCAGCCGATAAAGGTGGTAACATAGTGATCTTGAATATAGATCAATATAAAAAGATGTGTCAGTCTCTTCTCTCTGATGAAACGAACTATGTAAAATTAAAAACAGACCCAACAACAAAATTTACGTCAGAACTCAAGGCCTTATTACGGGAAGCATTTGATAATAGGATTATAGATATTAATGAATATAACTATCTTTTGCCATCTTATCCTAGAATTGCGACCTTCTATGCATTACTGAAGGTACACAAGGGGCTTGACCCCTTGAAGGGTCGCCCGATAGTATCGGGAATAGATAGCCTTTCACAAAAAGCAGGCACCTATTTAGATACGGTATTAAGACCGTTTGTATTATCATTACCCTCATACTTACGGGATACTACTGACCTTTTAAAAAGGTTAGAAGGCATTACAATAGAGCCTGACACTTACTTTGCATCAATTGATGTTGAAGCGCTCTATACCTCCATTCCACACAACAAGGGCGTAGCTGCTACGAAATATTTTTTGGACTCTAGGGGTACTGATTTGTATGCACACAATCATTTTGTCATCCAATTATTACATTTTGTTCTTACACATAACTACTTCGTCTTTGGCTCCCAGTTCTTCCACCAGCTCAGGGGCACCGCGATGGGCAGCCCGTGTGCGCCCACGTATGCCAACTTGCTCCTGGGCTGGTGGGAGGACACTATTGTATTCTCAGAAGCGAACTCAAGATGGACAGATTCGATTATTCTTTGGGTTCGGTTCATAGATGATATTTTTCTTCTATGGACCGATACCATCCCCAAGTTTGTGGAGTTTATGACCAACCTTAACCAAAATCATATAGGGCTACACTTTACCCATGAAATTGGGGCTGAGAGTGTAGCATTTCTTGATGTAATGGTTAAACGTGGTGCAAATAACAATATTGAAACCACATTATTTAGAAAAAAGACGGCTACAAACAGCCTGCTACGTTGGGATAGCTTCCACCCACAACCCCTAAAGAGGGGTATCCCAAAGGGACAATTTTTGAGGGTGAGAAGAAATTGCTCAAATAATGATGAATTCGAAAGAGAAGCAGAGAAACTTTTTGGGAGATTCAGGAACAGAGGATACCCGGTGAGGCCACTTCAGGAAGCCTGGGATTTAGCGAGATC
Organism: Rhinella marina; assembly: GCA_900303285.1. Classification (NCBI taxonomy): domain Eukaryota; kingdom Metazoa; phylum Chordata; class Amphibia; order Anura; family Bufonidae; genus Rhinella; species Rhinella marina. The sequence continues at coordinate 28,098 of ONZH01020211.1, forward strand.
TAGAGAACGTACCTCATTATTCCAACCACGTCAGCCACAATTAGAGGATATTATCCGAATTATAGGTACCTATGATACGGGAGCTAATAAAGTCAGAGAGATTCTAGAAAAACATTGGTTTCTATTAAGATCTGACCCAGACCTGAAAAAGGTCATTCCTGAACATCCGGCGATCACATTTAGAAGAGGCCGAAGTATAAAAGACAGCTTGGTAAAAAGTCATTTTGAAACATTTCCAAAAAAGACATGGCTAGAAACAAGGAGTACAGGCACTTTTAAATGTGGTCGCTGTAAAGCATGTAGATTTATAGAGACAGGACAGTCCTTTCTGGACAGTTCAGGGATGATCAGTTATATTTGTCGAGACTTTGCTAACTGTGATACACAGGGGGTCATCTATATGGCTACGTGCCCCTGTGGCCTCAAATATGTGGGAAAGACATCTCGACCGTTTAAAAAACGGATCTTAGAACATATCGGGGACATTAGGAATAGTCGAGACAAACCTGTCTCGAGACATATGAGAGCTCAACATAGCGATCGTATGGGTGACATAAAATTTAAAATGATTGAAGTGTTGAAACCCTCAATTAGGGGGGGTAATATGGACAAACTATTAAGACAAAAAGAGTCCAGATGGATCTTTACCCTAAAAACTTTAATACCAAATGGTCTCAATGAGACAATTGAATTTGCTTGTTTTATTTAAGATAATTTCCTCTATATAGCCAGTGTCTATACATTATTATCCTGATGTATTTTATATACTAGCCATATTTAAATATTGGGGTATTGTCATCTGACTATCTATTGTCTATATGAATGGGGAAGAGCCTCCCCTAATAGATACCCCTTTTTCTGGTACTGAATATACTAATACTACCAATGTCACTCTTTGTAGTTTCATGTATTGATGGTAGTTTGGCGATGTGCTCTAATATCAAATCCATTTGACTATCAATGATCCATGTGCATGTACAGTGGTAATAAAGTGATAGATAGTGTGCACCTAGTTTGTCTATAGGCCGAGTAACATAGGCCATGTTAGTAGAATATGGGACCGCAAAATATGGTTTGGACGGGCGGATACTGATGACTCCTCCCCTTTTGATGACGCGATTGTAGGTGAGGTGATGCGCCATTCACGGGGAGGAGATAGTGCGCTCGGTTGTTGTTTGTGGATCAGCGCCTAGCAACTGCGGTCGCGTGACTTGATCACGTGACCGCAGTAATGATAACGTGATCTGGGCGTCAGTACGATTCCCTCCTCCCTGTGACGCGGCAGAAGCGTGATCACGGGGAGACTCTCTAGGAGTAGGGCACGCACTGGTTGGTCCATTAGGACCAATCGACGTCCTCAGTGGCCTATTAAAAGGTAGGAGGTTAGTGTGTCATCTGTCTCCTCCTACCGCAGAGACGCTATTCCACACATGGCTACTGGACATCTTACCCCGCGATGTTGTTACACGGATGGGTGCACGCAAGTATAGCTGGGCACCATTAAACTCTGGTGAACCCAGCGATTTACTGTTTAATTGAATACTATACCCTATGGGACATCGTCAATCATGCATTGGCATATATATTAACATGGCTTATTAACTGTAGTTCCCTATATCTATCTGACATATTGAGGAATAAGGGGAGAATGTATTGAATAACTGCCATGTTGAATACTACTAATGGGTCCTGAATATACAGGATAGTGAAATGAGGTTGGCAACTCACCTTTAAGTATTTGATGTAGGTATCTATATTGCCTCTGACTTTGATGAAGTCTATTTAGGCCATAACATTTTTTATGTGATCTGGATGGACCCCTGATGAGCCATAACCAAACGGCGAAACGCGTTGGGACTGCTTTTTTGACCTTTGGGACTGGTTATTGGACCTTTAAGACCTTATCGCTGTGAAGCAATTTTGTTGTTTTATGTGACTTATCTGTTTCACTGGTGGGTGTTTTTCTGACATTGGTGGTGGTGCCTGGAACAGGGCCAGGTGAGGGCTATTAGGAGGTTCCAGGTACGGGATCGCCCCTATCGGGGCGGCTATTCCGTCTGTAGGCAGGGTGACGGATATTAGGGTGAGCATTAGGGAGAAATTTACCTAGGGTATTATACATGAACATCTGTAAACCCCGCTCTCCCCGCTATCTACCCACACCACTACTGACGTGATAGGGTATCCCACAGTTGTGTATTTATTTTTAATTCTTTGAGTATATATGTACCAATTTATATATTTATTTATAATTGTCTGACTAATAAAGGTTACGTTTTAGGAAGTACTTTCTGTGATACTCCTTGAGTTTTGGATACTTCCTCAACTATCAAATATAGCTGGGGTAGATATACCAGTACTGTGATTTTTTGGAGGAGTGGGTGGTGCAAGTTTTGGAGCACCCACGGTCCGGTGACCCTAAGCTGGAGCGCCGAAGGGGAACCGTTATTTGGTTCAACGTGGAGCGGTGAGTCGGTTTCATCGGCGATGAGGAGACGGCGGAGGAATTATATGTTAACCGTCGTTTGGTTAAGCGGCTGTATCTTCCGCCCGTACGCCACAATCTACATGCAGGTGATTATATACCCCCATGAAGAGCCTCCAAGGCCCCTTTGCTACTGGGGTGAAAATCTTAAAGCGACCACCTACTCCTGCAGCGCCCCCGGAAGACTGGAGTGAGGTGGCTCAGGCTGCAGAAGAGGCTTGTGACCTTGAGATTTGAAGAGAAATCCCAAGGTCAGGATCAGCCGGAACCCCTGATTCCTGATTTGCCGCCACCGCCACCGATACCACCGATCCTTCATGTGGGACAGATGACCACGAACACTTTCATGTACCATCCAACTGTGGTACAGTACCACTACCAACTGCCATGCCCATGGCAGTTTCAGGCCGCACAGTCCGCCACTCGTGGAAGACCGTTACCATTACTGTTACAGCCGGAGATTCTGTCACCTGGTATGCCGGCAGGAGGATCTGGCCACTACAGAGTGATGGGCAGGGCCAAAGTTACCACTGCCTTTGCCAGTGTGACAGCCCAGTCACCAAGAAGACCATCTTTGAGAGGTCGGCGGGGGTCTGCTGCCGCAGCCAGGGCCGCTTTCATGATGAGGCAGGAGCGCCCTCTCATGTCCTTTAGCTCCAGCCGCAGTGAGGAGGACCTGCTGGCCTTTAAGTAATTCCAGCAGTTTTTATGGGAGCCACAACATGGACTTATCCTGAAGGGTGGGCACTAGTTGGCCCTTGTTTTTAGTTTTGTTGCCCCGCGTTTGTCCTCACCCAGATGGCCATGGATTGTTAGGACTCCCCCCATCAAAAAAAGTTTTTTTATCCAAGTTGCGCATACGTACGCCTCATCCCTTTTTAGGTTATTTGGGGAGCCCCTCGAAAGAGGGTTTTTTAAAGGGAACCTTTGCTGCTATTTTTTTACCCATTTGGATTACAATTTTGCCTATGTGGATTACAAATTGCGACTGAGTTTGGGACTCTGCTCCAGTTCTATGACAAGCGTCAGAAAGAAAAGAGACTTAAACATGTCCGTGAGCATACTAGGTAGGTGATATTTAAAATGTTTATATTATACTTATAATAATGTATTTGCACTATTTACCATATATGTGTCTCGAATATTCGCTCTGCCTCTGAGGAGTGCACGCCGCGGCCTCTCCTCGTACGTGCCTGCGTATTACGTAATCGCTTAGACTATAGTACGCTGAGACAGTGCTCCAGACTAAAAAAAAATACCAAGATGCCATTGGCTCCTAACCTGAAAAATTTAGGAGCCAAATAAAATTTTTAGTCGCCAAATTTAAAACACATATAATTATAAATAATTTAAAAAATACTTGTCTTACCTTGTGTAGTTGCCCATTCCACGTCCATATGCCTGCTCCTCAGAATGATAGAAAATGCCTGCAAAATGCAGACCACAGACTCATTGAGGTGGGACCTTGGGGGGGGCTGGGGGAAAGGGCGCACTGCGCCACCAATGAACATAAAGGACTAGTATCTGGGGGCTGGGGGAGAGGGCGCACTGCGCCACCAATAAATCTAAGGCACAGTAAATGAAGTACAGGAAGCAGCGGTTGCTGGCAACAGTATAACATACCCGGCACACGGCCTCAATAACAAGGCGTGCGATCCGTGGCAATTAACCCCTCAGGTGCCGCACCTGAAGGGTTAATTGCCACATTGCCCTGTTATTGAGGCCGGGTATGTCATACCGCTGCCTCCTATACTTGAACTAATGTGCTTTATAGTCATTGGTTTTTTTTTAAAACTTTTTTTTAAACTTTTTATTTAGTAACTTTTAGCCCTCTAGGGGCTAGAACCTGGGATCTTTTAATCCCTTGTCCTATTCATCCTAAGAGAGATCTATTAGGGTGAATATGACTTCACACTCTCGCTGCTGCCCTGTGCTTTGTGCACAGGGCAGCATGGAGCTGACCATGGCAGCCAGGACTTCAGCAGCGTCCTGGTTGCCATGGTAACCGATCGGAGCCCAGCAATTACACTGCTGGGTCTCCGATCGGAACTGCCACCAATGCAGGAGAGGGGACCCTGGCCACTGCCACCAATGCGACTAATACCTGGGGGGAAGACTGGGTGGAGAGGGCGCACTGCGCCACCAATGAGGGTAATAACGGGGGGCTGGGTTCAGAGGGCGCACTGCGCCACCATTGAGGGTAATAACTGCAGGGAGGGCGCCCTGCGCCACCAATGAGGGTAATAACTGGGGGGGCTGGGGTCAGAGGGCGCACTGCGCCACCAATGAATATAAGGCACAGTAAATGATATGTATAACATACCCGGCCCCAATGCCTCAATAACAAGGCGTGCGATCCGCGGCAATTAACCCCTCAGGTGCCGCACCTGAAGGGTTAATTGCCGCATTGCCCTGTTATGCCGGGTATGTTATACTGCTGCCCTGTTATTGAGGCCGGGTATGTTATACTAATGCCGGCACCTGCTGCCTCCTCCTTGAACTAATGTGCTGTACGTTCACCGAAGCCACAAACCGACGCCCCTGCGAACTGACACACTGTACTAGTGTGTGTCTCTCACCCTGCGCTCCCCCCGTGTCTGAGGCCAGGCACAGATCGCTCCCGCTCTATTGTGGATGGGAGACTCTCACCAGTTGGTTGGAGAGGCACATGCCAAATAGGGAGGCACTATGGCTGCGAACTACTGGAGGCGGGAAACCAAAGTACGCCCACCATCTATGCCGAGAAGTGTGAGGGGCGGATCTTCATCCAGCAGACGTCTGTAGTGTGCTTCTGCTGGATGAAAGCATTTTTTTTTCTTAGAGACAGTAGCGGAGGCTCTAGGCGCAAATGGCGACAAGACTGCAAAGTCTTGTCGCCATTTTGCAATTCTAAGTCGCATTGGCAACCATATTGGTCGCCATCTGGAGCACTGTGAGATTCGTAAGCTATTTGTACGCTCATGCGTACGTCTTCTAAGAAGTTGCGTACATTTTGTAAATGAACGATCGTTATTAGTGAGCGAATGTTCGCTAATAGCACATAATAACGTATATTTTGTACGCAAATACAACGAATCTATTCGTCGAATACACGAATTTTAGGAAAAGTTCGGCGAATAATTTTTTCAATGATTCGCTCATCTCTAAAGATCATCAAGAGAATGCCAAGAGTGTGCAAAGCAGTAATCAAAGCAAAAGGTGGCTACTTTGAAGAACCTAGAATATAAAACATATTTTCAGTTGTTTCACACTTTTTTGTTAAGTATATAATTCCACATGTGCTAATTCATAGTTTTGATGCCTTCAGTGTGAATCTACAATTTTCATAGTCATGAAAATACAGAAAACTCTTTGAATGAGAAGGTGTGTCCAAACTTTTGGTCTGTACTGTACGTGGTCAGTCATTGATGTCAACGGGTGCCATGTAATACTACAAGACTGAAGCCAATATAGCTTCTCCTGGTGACCCTAAAGCTGATCTTTGAGAGCTGGAAAAGCTGAATGAGCAGTGATCCTCTGATTCCTCATTCTGAGATGGGTTGTCCAGCAGTAACAATCCATTTAAAGTCATTGTATTAGAAGAGAACTTATTCAAAACCCCAAAACTGAAAACTAAAGATACTCGACAGGAGATAAAATTGGTCTTAGTCTTTTGTGAATATGAATTACGCCTGAAAAGACATAAACCACCAGGGTTTTTTTTTAATGTATATTCCAGTGGCTAAAGTGCTTTTATTTTTCAAACTGAACCTCAATATCTGTGGGGAGTTCATAAAGCCAAACTGTATAAAGCTAAACTAAAAATATAATGGCTTACAGTACATGATTAGAAATTTCTTAATTTTGTAAGAAAATAATTTCTTAATTTCTTTTTTATACTAGGCTAGTTTCACACTGCCATTACAGCCCTCCAGCAGGCTGTTCCCGCATAGGATGACGGGAATCGGCCAGCCAAAAAATGCTGCACGTAGCGGTATTTGTCCGGCTGATTCTCTGCATATTTGCAGGACTGCAGACAGATTTCACACGGCCATTACAGCCTCCTGGCAGGCCGTTCCAGCGTAAGATGCTGGGAATCGGATGGACGGGAATCGGATCTGTAAACGCTAGTGTGAAGCTCGCCTTAAAGGGATTTTCCAGGACTAAAATAATGACGTAGCCTTTGGATAGGTAATCAATATAATTTTTACATAGTAAGGCCTAATGCACATCGCCGTTGCCCGGCTGTGGCTGTATCGTATGGGTCCACAATCCCGGAGATGCTGTGCGTAACAGAGGCATGGATCGGGACCCCACAGAAGCACTACGGAGTATTTCTGTGATGTTTCTGTCTGTGCCTCCGCATCGCAAAAAATAGAACTTGCGGATTGCGGACCCCTTTGAAGTGAATGGGTCCACGATCTGCACGTGGAAGCCCCACGGTCAATGCCTGTGCAATTTGCGGTCCGCAGCACGGGCACGGCCGGCACACATTTGTGTACATGAGGCCTTACATAGTTAATGCAGCTGAAAAAAGAAATAAGTCCATCAATTTCAACCAAGGCAAAGGTGGGGACATGAATCCCAGAAGGAAGCGAGACATTCTAGATTTCTACACATTTTCATAAGCATTCATTTTTGGGAATCCAACACCCGGCGCCCCATTGATCAATTGTTTTGGGAAGCTGGCAGACAGATGTGCAGTAGCCATTTCGAGGAGCCAAGCTGCAGTATTCCAGATCCATATACTACATAGTGGATGAAGTCTTTTGTCCACTGAAGCAAAAACAGCTGACCAAGGAGGTGTTGAGTATCGGTAACCCATCGTTCTGATAAGGATGACCTATCCGGTTGATGGGTTATTTACATCTAAAACCTGGAAAATATCTTTAAGATATACAAATATTTGCACATATTTAGACATGGAAATAATATGTAGACAAAGATAAAATATCACAGATTCTATAATATGTCCCATCATTTTTCAATGACAGACAGCTGGCAAAATCTACAGCTTCCAGCACATACAGTAGTTTGTCTTTGTAATGTGGTGAATGGCAGATTCTTTGGGTTATATCTTTAGCATGTTGAGCCAAGACACTGAAAAATGACATGAAAGCTCCGACGAAATAACTCACGAGACCTCAGGTGAACGCGGTTTCTATTTCACACACAATTTATTTTAATTGCCTTTTCCTAGGCCCATACATTCCCAATCAATACCTTACCTGAATCCTGTATGTCACATTATGAGGTTAATAACATGGGAGACACACGTTATTATTTAAATGCCTGGGAACAAGCAGTTCCATTTCTGTACGGTTTGTATTTCTGTGGGTTACAATAGGTTAGTGCTTCCACTGCCATAGCACTTAGGGTTTTAAGGAACACAGTGTAAAATCAACAGTCTCACTGTGTTCTCAGCCAGTGTTACAAAATATCCTGTTCAATGGTCAATTTCAAAGAAGCCTTACCTTTTCTGTTTTTTCCAGTTTTCGAAAGCACAACAGTGGCTTGGGTAGGTCAAATTTGCTTCAATCAGATCCGAAAACATTTCCAAAGGTGGGAGCTTCTTCAGGTTGTAAGCGTGATTTGCTATCAGTTTCTTAACTGCCTCCAAACCGTGCCGAGGTAAAGAGCTGACCTGGGTTTTTGAGATGTCCCTTCAACAAGAAAGACAATTTATAAATAGAAGTTCCTTATATTTGCAACAATGTATCATCCAGACATAATTCAGTTTATAGAGGCCTAAAGATATTTTGTATCTAGAATTTTGTATCAGAATGACGCACTTTGTAATTTGCATATGTGCTATGTCAACTGTGCAGTGGCTGTAGTGTAAGCCATTGCTACATCTGTACTAATTAACCAGTTCTGAACCACCCATAGGCTATAAGCATCTGGACAGGCTGCATTTATCTGAGCAGGAGATGGCAGCCAGTTGTCAGTAAATGCTGGGTTCCCCATATACATATAACCAAGACTTTCCCATATTTGTGTCTACAGTTTATACAACAAACTCAGAAATAAAACAGTATGCAGTAAATTCACAAGCTCCTCCTAGTCGTGGATGATAGCAACCAGAATTTTATCATTTCATAGTATGTCAGTATTTGGAATCCTGTTTTAAAATGATTTATTTCCCAGGGTTTATACAGAAGCTGCATATCCCAAATCACTACATACAGATTGTAATTATTCACATCAGGCTCTGCTCCAGATTGTTCACAGCATCCCTGTCTCAATTTTAATAGCACTTGAATTATGAGCATGTTTTCAAAAGTGTAATAGTTACTCAGGAGAGCACACATGAAAGCACAGGAAGAACATACAACCTACGTACATATAGTGAGTACGTTTACCTCTGGGCAACAGCTCCCACTAAGGAACTGGCATGCTTGGTGAAATTTAGATATAGATTGGTTTATTTTATTGTTTTTATTGTAAGGGTATTTTTAGGTACTGATTGGTTCACTCCCCGTTAATTTTGTCTCTTTTATATTACTTTTAGTATTCTGTGTAAGGATATTCCTTGTAATATAGTACCCATCCCCCATTGTGCTAATAAGGCTACATTCCTGTGTAATGATCTCTGAGACACATCTTAGTAGATGTGTGATGCACACCAGGGGCAGGGCCGAGGTTTATAACTCTGGTTACACATATACATTAGTGGGGGCTCCCCTTGGAACTTAACCCTTTCGCTACCAGCGCCGTACATGTACGGCGCTGGAGCGATGAACTGACATGAAGCCCGCTCCCACGTGCAGCGGGCGTCATGGACGGCAAGTCTCTGCTGTTTTAAACAGCAGAGACCTGCCGCTACCTACCACAACCGGCAATAATGCTGATCGCGGTAAATAAAGACATTAGATGCCGTGATCAAGCTAGATCACGGCATCTAATAGCTGTAAAACCGGAAGCGCGCGCTTCCGGGTGTTGTGCAGATGCCCCGTGTGGCCAATCGGGGTATCTGCACTGGATTTGAGAGACGTTTAGAGCTTTCAATTTGCAATTCTTATTTTGGCCACTAGATGGCAGGCCAATACGGCCAATTCCAATACGGCGAATTGTGTGACGGAAAAAAGGGTCAAAATGGCCAATTTGACATTTTTTCACTACTTCTCTTACTCAAAAAAAATGTAGTAAAATGTGATCAAAAAGTCAAGCACTCTCCAAAATGGTATTAATAAAAACTATGGATTGTCCCGCAAAAAAATGAGCCCCTAAACAGCACAGTGGATGTAACTAAAAAAAAGTTGTGGGGTTCGGAATATGACAAAGTAAAAAAAAAAGTTTTTTTTTCAAAGTTAACATTAGTTTTACACTATTTAAACGTAACAAACCTACACATATGGGGTATCGTTGCAATCGTACTGACCCAGAGAACAAAGAGCAAGTTTTGCAGCAAACGGAACACCGTAGGAACAAAACCCATAAAACTGGAGGAATTGCATTTTTTTCCAATTCCCCCCTATTTGAATTTTTTTACCGCTTCCCACTACATTTTATGCCATAATTAATGGCGGCATTAGAAAGTACAACTTGTCCCGCAAAAAATAAGCCCTCATACAGCTATTTGAACAAAAATATAAAAAAGTTAGGGCTCACAGAAAATAGGGAAGAAAAATGAAAACGCAAAACTGAAAAAACCTCCGGTACTGAAAGGGTTAATCCTAGGTAGGATGTAAATATTGATTTGCCCTATCTCTTGTACACTCTGGGGTGTTGGTCATGTGTTCTAACATGTGCCATAGCATGGCCGACTGGAGCCCTAACCCATATTGCATATTTGACTAGTGATGTTTATTTACTTTTTATTATTCTGTATTTGATTTGTCTGCTTTATCTAATATTTAATCACATTTAGTAAGTACTTTTATTCACTTAGCCTGCATAAGCTTATTCATTCTCAAATCCTTTGAATTCACATTTCATAGAGGGAAATAATTCAGAAAAAGAAACATTGCTGAAATGGAATCCTTAAATGCAAAATAATAAAGCAAAACAGAGAGTTCATAATTTTGCAAACTGATGACAGATTGATTCCCCCGTCTCATATATGTGAATGTTGTCTACAAATTCTCTTCTGAGTTTATTCAAGGTTCAAATCAAATTAACTGTAAATCTTGAACCTAGAAAATCAATTATGAGATCTGTAAATTAACTAGACATATTGCTTAATCAATGTCCAGTCCTCATCCAACTGCATACACCATCAGCTCCACAAATAACCATCTGAATACTGTGGCAATGGAAACTGAATATTAAAAAAACATGCACCAAATAGAATTATGACATCTGATGACAATCCTAAATGTTATGCCCTAAGATCTATAGCCTTTAATAATATGTTGTCCTTTGACCAATGTAAAACTAATCCTAAAATGTTCTTCAATTATATAAATACTAAAAAGTATAAACCTGAAGGTGTCGGCCCCTTACAGAGTAATAAGGGGGGAGTTGCAGAGAGCGATGAGGAGAAAGCGAAGCTACTAAATAACTTTTTCTCCACTGTATTCACTGAGGAAAATAAACTGTCAGATGAAGTGCAGAGTATAAAAGTAAATTCCCCTTTAAAAGTGTACTCTCTGACCCAGGAAGAGGTACAGCAACGTCTTAAAAATATTAAAATAGACAAATCACCAGGACCGGATGGCGTATCCTAAGAGAATTAAGTAATGTCATCGACAGACCCTTATTTCTGATATTTAAGGACTCTATACTGACGGGGAGTGTTCCACAGGATTGGCGCATAGCAAATGTGGTGCCAATATTCAAAAAGGGTCCAAAAACAGAGCCCGGAAACTATAGGCCAGTAAGTTTAACTTCTGTTGTGGGTAAACTGTTTGAAGGTTTTCTGAGAGATGCTATCTTGGAGTACCTCAATGAAAATAAGCAAATAACTCCGTATCAGCATGGCTTCATGAGGGATCGGTCATGTCAAACCAATTTAATCAGTTTCTATGAGGAGGTAAGTTCTAGACTTGACCGTGGCGACTCAATGGATGTCGTATTATTTGGACTTCTCCAAAGCGTTTGACACGGTACCACATAAAAGGTTAGTATACAAAATGAGAATGCTTGGCCTGGGAGAAAATGTCTGTATGTGGGTAAGTAACTGGCTCAGTGATAGAAAACAGAGGGTGGTTATTAACAGTAGATACTCAGATTGGGTCACTGTCACTAGTGGGGTACCACAGGGGTCTGTATTGGGTCCTATTCTCTTCAATATATTTATTAATGATATTGTAGAAGGTTTACATAGTGAAATATCAATTTTTGCAGATGACACTAAACTGTGTAAAGTAATTGACACAGAGGAGGACAGTGCACTGCTACAGCAGGATATGGATAGACTGGAGGCTTGGGCAGAGAAATAGCAGATGAGATGAGGTTTAACACTGACAAATGTAAGGTTATGCATATGGGAAGGAATAATGCAAGTCACCAGTACATACTAAATGGTAAAGCACTGGGTAACTCTGACATGGAAAAGGACCTAGGAATTTTAGTGAACAGTAAACTAAGCTGTAGAAGCCAGTGCCAGACAGCTGCTGCCAAGGCCAATAAGATAATGGGTTGCATCAAAAGGGGCATAGATGCCCGTGATGAGAACATAATCCTGCCACTTTACAAATCACTAGTCAGACCACACATGGAGTACTGTGTACAGTTCTGGGCTCCTGTGAACAAGCCAGACATAGCAGAGCTGGAGAGGGTTCAGAGGAGGGCAACTAAAGTAATAACTAGAATGGGTGGACTACAGTACCCAGAAAGATTATCAAAATTAGGGTTATTCACTTTAGAAAAAAGACGACTGAGGGGAGATCTAATAACTATGTATAAATATATCAGGGGTCAGTACAGAGATCTCTCCCATCATCTATTTATCACGAGGACTGTGACTGTGACGAGGGGACATCCTCTGCGTCTGGAGGAAAGAAGGTTTGTACATAAACATAGAAGAGGATTCTTTACGGTAAGAGCAGTGAGACTATGGAACTCTCTGCCTGAGGAGGTGGTGATGGTAAGTTCACTAAAAGAGTTCAAGAAGGGCCTGGATGTATTTCTGGAGGGTATTACAGGTTATAGTTACTAGAGAGGGGTCGTTGATCCAGGGAGTTATTCTGATTGCCTGATTGGAGTCGGGAAGGAATTTTCCCCCTAAAGTGAGGAAAATTGGCTTCTACCTCACAGGGGTTTTTTTTTGCCTTCCTCTGGATCAACTTGTAGGAAAACAGGCCGAACTGGATGGACAGATGTCTTTTTTCGGCCTTACAAACTATGTTACTATGTTACTATATATAGCTTTAATCTACTGTAACAATAAAGTGAAATGCAAATATATTACACTATTTCTATTACTATACGCATTTCTTATGCAGTGCTCCATTTACAGTCATTATGAAACCAGAGCTTGCAGCTCCCAGAACTCCCTGTTTCTTTATTTTCTCTACAAAGCTATGCTTTGATGATTTACACCAGTGATTTTCAACCAGTGTGCCTCCAGCTGTTGCAAAACTACAACTCCCACCATGCCCTTCTGTAGGCTGATAGCTGTAGGCTGCCTGGGCATGATGGGAGTTGTAGTTTTGCAACAGCTGGAGGCACACTGGTTGAAAATCACTGATTTACACTGTAGGTGATGCTGTCTTTATGCAAGGCACTGGAATGAACCATGTAATATGTGCACGTATACAGTATGTGTGTATAAAGTGTATATATGTGTATGCATGTATTTAATCTGTATGAATATGTGTTATGTATCTGTGCATGTAATACGTCATCTGTGCCCCCTTCAGAGTAGTTGTTCCCTCATTGTGCCTCCTCACAGAGATATGCCCTCTTTCTGCCCCATAACAGTAGTTATACCACTTCACAGTAGTAAGGCCCTCTCTGTGCCTCCTTCACAGTAGTTATGCCCTCATTCTGCCCCTTACAGTAATTATGCCTTCATTCTGCCCCTTCACAGTAGTTATGCCCACTCTGTGCCCTCTTCAGAGTAGTTGTTCTCTCATTGTGCACCCTCACAGTAGATATGCCCTCTCTGTGCCCCCATCATAGGTGAACTGGCTATAGACCCTACAGGGAAATTTCCTGGTGGGCCAGTGTACAGAGGGCCACCCAAGTCCTCCTTCTGGCTGCCAGCCAGGTACATAAAGACCTGATGCTCTCAGCATTAATTAATTAATGTAGGAGCTTCAGGCATACCCGTGGCCACAGGTCCCCTCCTGAGTTCAACTATATTACCATTCTCACAATGAAGATACAGTTGAATACTGTGGTAGCATTTTGTGCTGCACTATGGTGTTTGGTTCTGCTGGGGCAGTATTTTGTAATGTACTATGGTACTGGCTTCTGCTGAGGCATTGTATTGTGCTGCACTATGATATCTGGTTCTGCTGGGGCAGTACATTGTTCTCCACTGTGGTATCTGGTTCTGGTGGGGCTTTTTTATGCGGTACCATGGTTCTGCTCAGTTAATATTTTGTCCTGCACCATGGTATCGCTGGCCCTGCCTGCTTCTGTTGCCCCATCTTCTGTCAATTTGGAGCTGCCTATAACATGGGTCCACTTTTAATTTTTTTTCTAGAACCACTTTAAATTCCCAATCCACCTCTGGCCCCATAACAGTAGTTATGCCCCTTTACAGTAGTTATACCCTCTATGTGCCCCCTCACAGTAGTTATGACCTCTATGTGCCCCCTTTACAGTAGTTTTGCACTTATTGTGCCCCTTCACAGTAATCATGCCCTCTCTGTGCCCCCTTCAGAGTAGTTGTTCCTTTATCGTGCCCACTCACAGTAGATATGCCCTCTGTGTTCCCCATAACAGTACTTATACCCTCATTGTGCCCCCCTTACAGTAGTTATGCCTCTATACTCATCTTATCCCTTCCTGAGTTTAGATCTTCCAGCACTCCCCCACAGGCAAAGATTATGATGTAGCACTGTGTGGGAAGAGTGCACAGGCAGATTCCCAGTCCTGCAGGCTACTCTTATACAGTCCAGCACTGTATGGGTGTCATATCGCAGTACAGTCGTGGCCAAACATTTTGAGACTCACACAAATTTGCGTTTTACAAAAGCCTGCTGCTACTTCTTGACACTATGCTATTCTCCAAAAGTCACACCTGCCTGCTGTCATCCCTGAGCAAACTCTGCACTCATGGTGACCCGATCCTATAACTGAATCCTCTTTAGGAGATGGTCCTGACACTTTCTGGACTTTCTTGGGTGCCTTTAAGGCTAGTTTCACACTAGCGGCAGCACGGATCCGGCGAGTGAACCCCTGCTGAGAGGCGACAGGAACGAAAATACAACATGCCTTCTTCACGGCAATTGAACCTCTCTCCTTGAAGTTCTTGATGACCTGCTACATGGTTGATTTAGTTGCAATCAGCAAGCAGCAATGTCCTTGCCTATAAAGCCCATTTGATGCAAAGTAATAATAACTGCATGTGTTACCTTGAAGGTAACCATGGTTAGAAGAAGACAATTATTTGAAGCACCACCCCCTTTTAAAGCAAGCAGTCTGCTCTTCTAATTCAGTCAGCATGACAGAGTAATATCAGTCTTGCCCTTGTTAACAGTTTCTCCTGAGATAATGAGAAGATCATTGAACTGGTGTTAGCAGGTCATTTTCTGGCAGGGCTGAAATGCAGTGAAAATGTTTTTGGTTTTTTGTAAGTCAATTTTCATCGGAAGGAATTACTTTGTTATTAATCGCAATTAATCGCTTTGTAAAAACCAACATTTTTGTCAGTCTCAAAATTTATGGCAACATCTTTAAATGTGTGCAGTACAATACAATGTGTGTGTGTAGTATAATGGTACACAACAGTATATATGTGTGTATTATAGTGCTGTAATATGCATGCTGCATTATATTTTATGGGCACCAGGCCAAATCTTTACTCCAGATGAATGCAGATATTGCCCATAATACAGGTTCATGTGTGTATGGTAGGCATAAAACAACTAAAATCTCCAACCATTATGAGAACGAATGGGTAGCAAAACTCTCAATTTTGTATATATTTTAAAAAGTTACTGTCTTTTGAGTTTGACTTACAAAACCCTTCACTTGTCCCACTATCTTTGAAGCTGGGACTTCACAGGGACATTTGGCTGCCTGTGAGTCATGGTAAAAGTGTGGCTCTATCTCAATTAGCTGGACTCCGACAACCCTACAGGTTAAAAAGTTGCATGACAGTAGAAAGAATCCCGACGTGGTTGGACTTTAGTGATAACCACATGGAGTCCAAGCTTGTAAGGAATAAAATCAAGTGACTTGCAGTGACAATTTAATAATAGAATATAAAGAAATGTTACAGTAAGTTTCCTTGTACAATATAAGCATTTTTTCTATTTTAAAAATGCACATTGTGTTTTTTTTTTGCTGTATAAAGGAAGCACAAAATCAAAAGCTCTTTCTGTTTGATCTATTGTAGGAAATCCTATGAAGTATATGTGATGACATGTGTTGAACACATCTTACAGCATGGTACAGTACCTCACACTAGTACGTGACAAGCTTTAAAGGGAATCTATCTTCTCCCTATCAAATTGTTTGCATAGACACATAGCTGTGGTTCACCTGATTTAAACACTGCTTTTATTTTGCTGATCTGAGGCTCTGTTTTCAAGTTCTGATAATTTTTCCTAATATGCAAATTAGTCCGTTCGTGCAATGAAGGCGTCACCATTGCTCATGTGATCTTTTCTGTGGTTATCCCTTTCCTCAATGCTCTGCCACTGCCTGGTCCTGTCAATCAAAATATCCAGAGAGGGGCTGGCCACATAAATGAGTGGAGCAACGGTGACATCCTCCTGAGAAAAAGCATCATAACTCGGGAAGGAAACCTCGGTTCATTAAAATAAAAAAAAAAAGCATTTTTTTCAGGTGAATCACAACTATGTGTCTATGCAAACAGTTGGATAGGGAGGTCGCTGGTGACAGATTCTCTTTAAACTCATGACACTTTATTTTTTTTCTTGTATATTTTGCCTGGATTATTTGTACTTTCATTAGTTTTAAAGGGAGTCTTTCACCTAATCTAAACTCAGATCAGGCTATAGACTCCTTCCCCCATATTACAATGGTACTTTTACTAGAGCTGTCCCTTGCCAAGATCTTCGTAAAAACACTTTTATAACATATGCTAATTAGGGCCTGGATATGGAAGGACTGACCAGCGCATGCGCAGTGAAACCCCCTGAGCCTCTGCCCATAATGGGCACAGCAGTACGCAGACATGGGGCAAGTGTGGAACGGCGTAGGTGCGAGATTTGTGAAAGAGAGGAGGAGGTAATTATAGGAAACCAGGGCGGGCCAGAGGGGTGAAAGAGGAGTGGTTTTGTGTGCAAAGCAGCGAGGGGCCTGGACACCAGCTGCAGTAATGCTGCCCCTGGGCTTTTGCAGAACCTAATTAGCATATGTTATAAAAGTGTTTTTACGAAGATCTCGGCGAGGGACAGCTGTAGTACAGGTAACATTCTAATATGAGGAAAGGAGTCTATAGCCTGATCTGAGCTATCTATAAGGCTCAGATTAGGTGAAAGACTCCCTTTAATGTTTTTATAGGTTGGAGTCAAAATACAAGGTAAACTTGAGCAAAAATATATAATCAGTAGTGTTGAGCGAGCATGCTCGCCGAACACCGCGTGTGCTCGAGTGCGATGCTCGAGTATCCTAATGCATACGGATTTGTATGCTAATGTTACGCATTGTATGCTAATGCGTACAAATTTGTATGCTAATGCGTACGAATTTGTATGCTAAATTAGCATACAAATTCATACGCATTAGCGTACAATGAGTAGCATTAGCATACAAATTCGTACGCATTAGCGTACAATGCGTAACATGATACTCATTGTGCGTTAATGCGTACAAATTCAGTTAATTAGCGTACTTTAACGAGTGAAAGAGGAGAATTTGCGATTCTGACCTTTTCCTATGAACCTGACACCCTCCCCTCATCCGAGCAGGGGGTGCCTGGTCTTCTCCCATTAACTTACATTGTGCTCAGGTGCTCTGTAGAGCACTCGAGCATCACCAAGTGTTCTACCAGAGCACCTGAGTACACGAGCACTTTGGTGCTCGATCAACACTAATAATCACTTATTTTAATAATATCATTTCATTCTGTTCCAAAGAAATTACTGGTCTGTTCTAATTTTATTTTCTTACTTGGTTCCGCTTCATTTTTCCCCATTTTGCTGTTAAATATTTTAGATCAAAGACAAACCATATGCTTTCTAAACCACACTCTGTTGAATTGCATATTAGAGGTCTGTGACTTTCTGCTTTCCCAGATAGAAATTCTGTAGGGACAATTTGTTGGTGATGAATTAGAAGATCAGCTACTGCATGGCTGAGCTGAAAAATTCTTCCCACAGTAAAGCAATGCAGACATAATACAGCACCCACAGAAGTCTAGAGGACCTCGCTGTGCCTCCTTATTCCTCCCACAGGTTTTACATGAAATGTGTCACCAAAAAGTTTACCTGCCAGTCGTTAACACATTTTTTTTCTAAACTGTTTTTATTTCCTGATTGCAGATTTATTTATTGCATTTCCTGGACATGATTATGGGGTGGCCATCTTTCCTGAGCTGTTCTTAAAAGCATTTAGAAAGCATTAAGGAAATTGCTTTATGGCAGCTCCATGGTCCATAAACACAATGGCCTGGACCTCACTGACTTCTATGGGAGAGTTTTCTAGACCAGCTCTTTGACCTATGCAGAGGTCATTGTACAAGGAAAGAATAGAGAAGTTCTGACAATCACCTATTGTGAATGGTGGATCCTGTCTTATCTACATACAGAGGTGATATCATTACCGGCAGGATTAGAATGATAGATAAGCAGATGACTGCAGTAAAGTGATTTGTACGGACCAAGAAGTGGTGCCTATTATTAGGCTTTGTGGCAGGATTGCATGGTTTTTGTTTAATTATAAATAAAATTGTATAAAAATATTGTAAGGGATCGTACACGCTCAGGGGGTCACATCACACAATTTCTTCATAAATACGAGGTTTTCCAGGTCCAACTCTATTTTATTGGTACCAGCACTCAACACAAAACAAATCATAAACCAAAATACCTGCCCGGCTAGGCTCTGGCTAGACACAGGTTTCCCTATCTCACCTTTAATAAGACGCTGTTCACAAGCAGCTTTTGTTGCGGCTTCCCTCAGCCGTCTGGGTCAGCCGCTTCCGGGCCATGACCTCCACACAAATTCAGAGTCTCGGGAGAGATCCGGCTATACGTAGCCTGTGGTCCCCTTCAGCCCACCTGGCTGAGACCACACCAAGCCTCACTGGCTTCACCCTCTCTCAGGGTCAGTGCCTCCCCCCAGACTGACACACTGGAGGATTACTTATCCCTCCCAGATTACACCAGCTGGCCTCACCTGGGATCTCCTCAGGCCAGAGAAAAGACATGCCCTGGAATTGGGTGGGTTGGAAAGGTCCCACTGCCGACCTACCTTCCCAACCCAAATAAAATCCAGCTCAGCTATTACTATCAAGATAGCTCCAGCCACTAAGTTTGCTGAAGCCAGCACCGTCTACCTGGATTTTATTCAGCTCACCCAGTTGAGGAACCTGAGTGAGATACACACCCCTTCCAGCTTTCCAGTACATATCACCACAATATGTTAAGCATAAAAACATGATTTAGACAATAAATGATTTT
Organism: Rhinella marina; assembly: GCA_900303285.1. Lineage (NCBI taxonomy): Eukaryota > Metazoa > Chordata > Amphibia > Anura > Bufonidae > Rhinella > Rhinella marina. The sequence continues at coordinate 47,271 of ONZH01020211.1, forward strand.
CTGATGACAAATTCCCTTTAAAAAAATGAAGCCATGCTCCCTCAGACAGTAATTAGCTCAAGTTGGGTTATACGGGTTTTCCAAGAGGATAGACCATTAATGTCTTATTGGCAGGAGCCTAAAACCCTTCACCCCCATTCACCTCTGCTGTTTCAGAGTTGTACAGACCAGAACTACATAGATCCCTCCACTATGAAATGGATGGAGCTGATTATTGCAGTGCAGCCCCCATTCACTTCAACAGGAGCAGGGCTGCAGTAAACAACTGTGTACAAAAAAAAGACATAGGGCCCCCAATAAAAAGTGGCAGCCATGTTCTTCTATTCATACATTATATGGCAACAATGCCTGTTTACTAGATCAACTAGAAGGATAGCAGAATCCTTCAGCTATGTCCACAAATGCAACTGTTGCCCTGGTGCTTTGGCTTGTTCTGAGGACGAGGATGATGCGCCCCTCACTGTCTGCTGACCTGCAACTTGGCTAGCAGTTATTGAATACTATAGGCAGCAGTCATCAGTAGGTAGTAAAGCAGAGGAGAAGAGGAGAAGACAGAAGGAAGTCTCAGGTCATGAGTAGAAGCAGCAGCTTTCAATAACTGTCGGCTGAGAAGAGTATGAAATATCTGACCTCACTATCCGACCATCTCATGCCCTCTGGCTGAGGCAGACCTAGTCTCTTATCTGCATTTCACATGTCATTTAACAGGCAATATGCAATGCAAACTTTAACCCCTTCAGGAAATTGACAGTTTTCAACTTATGGACGTGCGTAATTTTGCAAATCTGACCTGTCACTTTAAGTGGTAATAACTTTGGAATGCTTTTACTTTTCAAATCAATTCTGAGATGGTTTTGTAAATTTGGGTAGATATGTTTTACTTTAATAAAAAAAAAATTATTTTGTCTAATTATGGAGAATTTGGGAAAAAACGGAATTGGACTTACCTATAGTTCTGTTTCCCTGAATCCACCATGATGGCCACAAGAAGATTGACCCCTGACCTATGTAGCGGCAGGAACACAGAGAGAGAGAGTTTAAATTGCCCCACCCACCCTCCCTCTCCCATCAGGGTTTCCAGATTACTATAGTGGGTGCCCCCCTCAGCCCAGGATGAGGCCACTACACGGGGAGAATGTGTTCTACCCTTTTTCTGACCTGCATATTGAATAAGGATATTATCATCTTTCTTAAAAGATTTCATGGCCTCAACTTAGGTAATGGATGAAAGACATACGTACATCTAAGGAGTAGAATTGTTCCTCCTTGGGGCTATTGGGATCAGAACAGAAGGATGGTAAGACTATCTCCTGGTTTCAATGAAAACTAGTAACTACTTTTGGTAGGAAACCCGGATCTAATCTGAGGATAACTCTGTCCGGGCAGGGGATATTACCTGGTTTAGCTATTTTAAGCAGAAAATGATAGGGAGAACCCCAGCTCCCGATATTCCTGACCAGTTATTTAAAAAGAACGAACTCTTCACCTCGCAATTCAGGGAGGCCTCTCTCTGTCTTGCCCCACATAGGGACAGGAAAGACTCAAGGGAGAGGGTGGGTGGAATGATTTAAACTGTCTCTCTGTGTTCCTGCCCCTACATAGGTCAGGGGTTAATCTCCTTATGACCATCATGGTGAATGAAATGGAAATTCACAATTTTCTTAATTTGAATTTCTCTGTTTTTAAGACAGTGATACCTCACAAAATAGTTATTAATTAATATTCACCATATTTCTACATTATGTGAGCATCATTTTACAAAAGTCATTTTATAAGGGCTTGTTCACACATCAGTTATTTGTTTAGTTATTTCCATCAGTTATTGTGAGCCAAAACCAGGAGTGGAGGCTACACAGAGATCGGATGTAATGGAAAGATCTGCACCTGTTCTGTGCTTTTGACCCGCACCTGGCTTTGGCTCACAATAACTGATTGAAATAACTGATCAAATAACTGAAGTGTGAACAAGGCTTAAAAGTTTAGAAGCATTTTTTTAATTTTTCAAGACATTTTCCCAAAACTGACTTTTTAAGGATAAAGACTATAATAAAAAATACACCCCTAAAATTATTCAAAACTGATTTTAGACTGATTTTTAAAACTCTTTAGATATTCCATGGGAATTAAAGCAAATTGAAGGTGAAATGTAAATGTAATTTTTTGTGTGCAGTTTTTCTATGTTAATCCATTTTTCCTGTAATATAGCAAAAGTTGACAGCACAACAAACCACAAGATTTATTACCCTAATTATGCAGTTTACAGAAACACCCCACATGTGGTTGTAAACTTCTGTATGGGCACATAGTAGGGCTTAGAAGGGAAGGAGCGCTATATGGGTTTTGGAAGACTTTTTGAACTCTTTTTTTATGTTTTTGGGAAGCAGGATAAAGAAAAGCACCTATTCTGCAATTTGCTTTTGGATTTTGTTATTGTAGCATACGTTGTGCGTGGAAAATTATGTTAACTTTATTCTGCTGGCCAGTATGATTACAAGGATATGAATATATATATATATATATATATATATATAATATATATATATATATGGATTTTTTTGTTAAAATGCTTTTGAAGATCTTCCTAGGTCTTCTACTTCACACATGTAGCGATCACCCCGGATATGTTTTGTGTCAGGCACTTTCTCACTACAGAAGAAATGTTCCAAGTACCTAAGTATGGGCCACTGCCAACAAGTCTGTCCTACCTACTGAAATAATGCAAGCAATCAGTTCTCTGAGGCACACAGTAGAGCAGGGGATTCACCACTGTATTTTTTGGTATATCCATAGCATATTAGATGACCAGCTTTGGCATCCAAGGGAAGAATAAAATAATAGATGGCCATGTATCTATTTTCCTATCTCCATTCAAGTCTATGAAAGTTATAGAAAACATGCTCAGAGTGCTTTTCAGTCTGCATATTTGCTATATAGTTCTGATATGCCAGGAAGAGAATTTGCACAGGGCATATATGTTATTTTCTCCCAGCTCAGGTAGGGCTTCACTGAGTATCAGGATTTAATAGGCCTATCAGACAAAATTTTGGGGAGGGCTTCTGCTTTAGCCAGTTGCTTCACTCGAAAGGGAGCTTTTGTCGGAAATTAAAGGTTGATCGTGAGAGACATACTGTAGATAGAATTATTCCTCACAGTATGTTTCACAGTTTGTTTGCTGAATAAGACAAGATTGGATTAGAAAAAGGGAGAATATTAGAGAGATATCGCTATCTTAAACTGCATATCCACAAGATATGCATGTATCCATTCCATATCTCTGGGTACTTCACCTGTTGGTAAAATTTGGTTTTGGTGATTGTTCTGCATTGGATGTTTCTGTAAAATATTGGATATATAAGAATGTCTTATTTGATGCAGGGTTTCTAATACGTCAGCTTATTCCTACCAAAAAAAAAAAAAAGTTGCAAGAAAAGCAAAGCCCCATTGCTTGTAAGATGTTAGTGATGTGATTGGCTGGATCGAGCTCCATAAAATCAGGGACCCATGGGCATATGAGAGATGAGCAACAATAACAAGAAATAGCCAAGAGGAAAAAAAAAGATGAAAAAGTAAATAAAATGAATGATCATTTTGTGTTGCTGAATTATGCAGCCACTGAGGTATGGATACCTTCAGTATATTCTGCAGTAACTATGGCTACTCTACCTATATCAGCCGATGGGAAAGACCTTAGAGAGGCCACTGATATCTCAAATATATGTTTGCAAATATGATAATGGAATATAGCAGTCCAACAGCTGTTATGATGTGAGGTTAGCAAATGAACAAATCAGAATTACAAAGTAAACTTCTCCAACTCAGGTATTGATTTGTTCTTTCTCATACATTGGAGCTGTAGACAAAAGTAAAGATTTCAGAAATTTAATTTAAACCTCGTCAAGGAGAGATATAACTTACAATACTTCAGGTCCAGTGGCTCCATGGAAAACAAGATCTGGTAATGTAGTTAGTCTGTGATTGCCGCTCAGGACTCTGGTAGAAATAAGAATCAAGAAACGGATAAGAGACAAAGTTGGGAACAAGCAGCATATTAACTTGCTTAATAAACTCACAGTTCATGTAAATTTGTGCCGTTGAAAGCGTGGTTCTCTATCTCTTCAATATCGTTCTGTACCAGCCACCTGGAAAGAAAAATAAGTAAAAAATCTATGTTTGTACTCATGAAGCTGTGTCAGTTGTCTAGAAGAAGTGAAAACAGTATTGAAACAGATAAACTTTATTTCTCAAATGATTGAATCAATCAATAATATATTGTATGTTCCATTATGTATCATATGATTTTCACTCTAGTATCAAGGTCTAGTAAAGTAATTACATCCCTGATGCCATTAGTTTACAGTAGTATCTGGAGTTGGCAAAAACTGTTGAGCCACAACTGGGGGCCCAAGAACCACTAGCTGGGGAATGCTGTCCTAGACCATAAAGTAATATATTATTAATTAGTTATGGATTAGAGGTAAGCTAAACTCTTGAAATACATTTTGTGTCTAATCTGTCTAATTTTTTTTTTTAAATTGATTTGTTTCTGAATCGATGCTATAGAAATAAAGTATGCTCCAATTGGCCAAAATTATTATTACACTGTGAGGTCTCTTAGGACTTTTTTAAATCTATGTAGGACTTTTTTATATTGTTTTATTATCTTTTTTATTTTTGTTACCAATATTTCCTGTTTTTCTACTCCCTCCCCCCTTTTCAGCTCTTTAATGCAATGACAGCAACAGCAAATAAATAGTGACATTGACATATTGTATATACTGCAGCTATGGGTAAACACATGGTTTACACAACTAACAAACAGCCTGCCATGCTTTTTAATATTAGAAACCTTCCACAAACTGTCCTTTATCGGAGACAGATAGAGTTTAAACACAGAGTTTTGGAGAAAAAACTGTGGTTTGTTTGGACCAAGCATCCAAAAATCGTAATGAGGTAGATCCCTACCCCATTTATACAAACCATATACACATATTAATGTCATTAAAAAAGCTTATTCTGCACAAGTGCCTGTATTTATACCCACATAAGTGTTATCTGTAAGAAGAAACAATGGCTTGTCCTGAACGAACTTGGAAAAATTCTGAATTTTATATGGGAGTAGCAGCAGTACAGTGTGGATGTGGAAAGGCTAAGGTATGTAGAGGTAGTGGTGGCTGTGTAGGGGTCATAGCAGTGGCAGTAGGGGAATTTGGAGCTGGGAGTGGCAGCTGCAGCAGTGAATGCAGAAGCCATATGGTACCGAATACGGTAAGCAGGCAGGCAATGGTGTTATGGGGCTGGTGATCAATAGCCACCTTTAGTAATGGCAAATATATTCATGAACCTCAGCTGGAGGTGGGTGAAAATCATCATGGATACATGCCTGATACATTTTTGTACACTGATGCAATATATTGTACACCGGTGGAGGACAAGTATGTCCATATGAGTTTGACAACGCCACCTACAGCACTGAAAGCATCCTCTGATATGAGACTGGGAACTAAACAAGACAGCACAGCGAGTGCAGACTGAGCAGTTCCAGAAGTCCAAGGGGTCATTGAACACAGTGTGTGCTTTGAAAAGGCCACAGTCATTTAGGAATTAGACAATTTAGGTATTTTTTAATGGATAGCTGGGCAGAATTACAAATATCATACAGCAACATTTTTGGGAAGGCACAGAACTGGGCCAATACAGACACCTGGCCAAAAGTCTGGTGGATGAGGTATGGCCAAAACTGTGGCTTATGGTGTAGAGAAGAGTTACATTTTTGAAAATAATTAAATTTTGTTGAAGGCACAGAACTGTGCCACTACAGACACCTGGCCAAATGTCTGGAGGATGGGATGTGTCAAAAATTGCAGTTAATGGCATAGAGAATTTCATTTTAGAGAAGAATCACATTTTGATGAAGGTATGGAACTGGGCCACAATTACCACAAGTGGTACATCAACTGTAACTTGGCCAGGTGGCAGTTCAGCTTGCTCACAACTGGAAGTGACCAGAGTATCACTGTCCCTACTACTGCTTCTATCTCCACCACCGTGGCTAAAAGTGCCACTACGACCACCAACACAGCTATGCATGGAGTCCCCTGTCTTCCCCTAAACCTACTCCTCAGGGAAGTTCAAACGCTGACCATTCTCATACAAGACCAACAGGGAGACTCTCTTGAGCATCTTCCATAGGTGGGGGTTTGTTGCCTCTTCATTGAAAAAAGAAGTCACTTTACTAGACGAGCAATGAAGACAGACATGATGCAACTAAAAGGCTTCTCTGAGGTTGCAAGGAGGAAGAGCAAGGTACTGCAGGGAACTCTTACCATTGAGGACAGTTTGGGAGCATATTATTATGAGGACTATCTGTGAGGCACTAGCACAGTATTGGGGGTAGCAGCAGGATGACAGTGTTGAGGCACCAGAAGGGGAAGGATGACATGTTGAGCGAATCGAAGAATCAGAAGCAACAGAATTCAGTCTGCAATTTAGGAAAACTCTGGTTCGCAAGAAAGCCGAATTTCCTTGCGCTTCATGGTAACGAATGAACTTTTCCTTAAATGGACGCTGTACGTGTTACAAAGTGAAAGTAAGAAGCCCGGGAACGTGAGATCACCCATAATGCTGCGCAGCCAGCCATTCCCTATGATGTTACAGCCCTATAAAAGCCTCATCCCGTGCTGTCTCCACTATTGTCCTGTAAGCTAGTAATGGGAAATCTAGTTAATTTTGGGAATTAGTTCACTCTGATCTAGTTCACGTGAAAGATTAGTTTAAAAGATTCATTTTTTTTAGTTCCTCTAGTTCCTCCTTTCTTTGGCTCTGTGATGCTATGGACAAGTGATTAGAAGCACAGATTTGCTCTGTAACACATTGGATTTACAGCTGTTTGGATGAGTTATAGTTTTATTAAAAAGGTCAGATATATTTATTATTGTCCAGCAGTAGAACAGGCAGATGATATTTGGTGGAGTGGAGTATAGCCTACTGCTTGCCCTACAGCACGGTGTCCTGAGGAGGCTGATAGGGAGCCTCTGACTTGTGAAATGATCGACTAGATGAACTACTGAATTAACATGCTGCTAGAATGAATCCTAACAGTCTAGTTCAATAAGATGCAAAAGACTGAGCGCAGCAGCACCATCTATAGTAGAGCAGATCCTCTGACTCATGGTAAATGTATATGGGAGCTGAAAAGCAGTGCAGAAGCACTTATAGCATCTTTAGCACACAGGATGATTTCATCATAAAACAGTTTTATGAACCTACGCACACACACACACACTGTACACTCACTCTCTCTTACTCACACACACACACACAGTCTAAGCAGTGTAATTTCAGACACATTTTTTTGATTTGCATGTCTATTTTTTGCTTTTCTACTTTTCTAGTAGTAGTAACTATAAAGCAAGTGATAGTGACAGTGAATAATCCTTCTGGAGATGCTGTGTCATCACTATCCACTCCTCCCAGTTGCTTTAGTTCCAGAGTAACTAATCTTGGGTAGGAATGTGAACTAAATGAGTTAATGCCATGAACCAGCATGTGTGAACCCAGTTTGCCATTGACCAACATCCTCTAAGGCGTCGTCTAAGTGAACCCCTCATTCTTCGCAGTATCCCTAAAAGTGACTATAGACTTTCCAAAGGTGAACACCACATTGCTACCTCTTGAGGTGGATTGGCACACAAAGCAGCTGGTCCAGATGGACCAGGGGTTACCAGAGGTACAGACATAGTCATCAGGCCAAGTCATAACCAGGAGCGACAGTGCAGGACCGAAGGATGAAGCAGAGGAGAAGTCAACCAAGCAATGGGTCAGGTCAGACGGCACAAGTACAGACCAGGCCAGCAAAAGAAGAGTTGAGGCAAACCAGACAAGGATCAAACAGGTAGCGGAGTACAGAAATAAAAGCATAAGTCAGGTAAACAGGACCACAAACAAATATAACAGCAACCTTTGCAGGACACAAGGACCTTGACACTCAGGCACCTGGGACGGGCCAGCTACCGAAGAGTTGAGGCAAACCAGACAAGGATGAAACAGGTAGCGGAGTCCAGAAATACAAGCATAAGTCAGGTAAACAGGACCACAAGCAGATATAACAGGAACCTTTGCAGGACACAAGGACTTGACACTCAGGCACCTGGGAAGGGGTTGAACCACTTAAATCGGTGCAGTAGGGCTAACATTGGTAAGCATGGTCATATGTTCGAACCCATAAATCAAAGAAATTGACGCGTGCTACAGGGAGCAAGCTGAAAACATGCTGTGCCCAGGGCTGGAAGGAAATCATGGAGCAGATTCCAGGATGGATGATGCCTGCAAGGACAGAGCCCAGGACTGTGGTGGTGTAGGGGGAAACACCGGCAGCAGTTCAACGCCAAACACAGAGCACTGGACCACGGTGGTAAGCAGGGGAACATCGGTGGACAGCAACCGCTGTTACAGTTAGTTCACTTAGAAGAACAGTTTATTTTGAACTTATTGTTCATGCACTAACCATCAGTACTGTGAGCGGAGTATAGATGTGACAAGCACTCATGCACTAGGGACAGTGTTGCTTCAAACTGTTAATAGAACACTATTGGAGAGGGAGAGTTCAGGGAGACTGCGGGGAGAGTGTATCTCCATGAGCATCACTGTGCAATGTACTGACATTCATACAGTACCTTGCGAAAGTATTCGGCCCCCTGGAACTTTTAAACCTTTTGCCACATTTCAGGCTTCAAACAAAAAGATATAACATTTAAAATTTTTGGTGAAGAATCATCAACAAGTGGGTCACAATTGTGAAGTGGAACGAAATTTATTGGATCATTTAAACTTTTTTTGTAATAATAAAACTGAAAAGTGGGGCGTGCAAAATTATTCGGACCCCTTTATATTAATACTTTTTTGCGCCACCTTTTACTGCTATTACAGCTGCAAGTCGCTTGGGGTATGTCTCCATCAGTTTTGCACATCTAGAGACTGAAATTCTTGCCCATTCTTCCTTGCAAAACAGCTCGAGCTCTTTGATGTTGGATGGAGAGCGTTTGTAAACAGCAGTTTTCAGCTCTTTCCACATATTCTCAATTGGATTCAGGTCTGGACTTTGACTTGGCCATTCTAAGACCTGGATACATTTATTTTTGAACCATTCCATTGTAGATTTTGTTTTATGTTTAGGATCATTGTCTTGTTGGAAGATAAATCTCTGTCCTAGTCTCAGGTCTTTTTTCAGACTTCAACAGGTTTTTATCCAGAATGGTCCTGTATTTGGCTCCATCCATCTTCCCATCAATTTTACCCATCTTCCCTGTCCCTGCTGATGAAAAGCAGGCCCAAACCATGATGCTGCCACCACCAACATGTTTGACAGTGGGGATGGTGTGTTCAGGGTGATGAGCTGTGTTGCTTTTACGCCAAACATATCGTTTTGCATTGTTTCCAAAAAGTTGGATTTTGGTTTCATCTGACCAGAGCACCTTCTTTCACATGTTTGGTGTGTCTCCCAGGTGGCTTGTGGCAAACTGTAAACGATACTTTTTATGGATATCTTTGAGAAATGGCTTTCTTCTTGCCACTCTTCCATAAAGGCCAGATTTGTGAAGTGATCGACTGATTGTTATCCTATGGACAGACTCTCCCACCTCAGCTGTAGATCTCTGCAGTTCATCCCGAGTGATCATGGGCCTCTTGGCTGCATCTCTGATCAGTCTTCTCCTTGTTTGAGATGAAAGTTTAGAGGCACGGCCGGTCTTGGTAGATTTGCAGTGGTCTGATACTCCTTCCATTTCAATATGATTGCTTGCACAGTGCTCCTTGGGATGTTTAAAGCTTGGGAAATCTTTTGGTATCCAAATCCAGCTTTAAACTTCTCCACAAAAGTATCACGGACCTGCCTGGTGTGTTCCTTGGTCTTCATGATGCAGAACCCTGAGACTATCACAGAGCAGGAGCATTTATACGGAGACTTGATTACACACAGGTGGATTCTATTTATCTTCATCAGTCATTTAGGACAACATTGGATCATTCAGAGATCCTCAATGAACTTCTGGAGTGAAAGTAAATGGGCCGAATAATTTTGCACGCCAACTTTTCAGTTTTATTATTACAAAAAAGTTTAAATGATCCAATAAATTTTGTCCACTTCACAATTGTGACCCACTTGTTGTTGATTCTTCACCAAAAATTTTAAATGTTATATCTTTTTGTTTGAAGCCTGAAATGTGGCAGAAGGTTGAAAAGTTCCAGGGGGCCGAATACTTTTGCAAGGCACTGTATATCTTGGGTTAATAACATTTTCATATTTCTAGTACATGGACATACTTACAACCTGATGCTTTCCTGGCTGAGTCCAACAAATGTGTTTTTTTCTACTTTTTTAATATTAATATTATCTTGTATATCCCTACAATGAAAAAAATGACATTTTAGGTGCAATAAACCGAGCCAAGTAAACTGTGTGCTCAATGAGCTTTGGTTGATGCCAAAAAGTGTGAAACCGAACTTCCCTTATTCATTAACCACTATAAGTACATTTCATAAAGTAGCTAAGAAATTAGAATCACAAAATCTGTAAACCGTACATAGTTATTCAGCATGTTTAAAATATTCAATAAATGTAATTCAAAAGTGATTTAGCTTTCTTTTAGGGCTTGTTCACACATCAGTTATTTGATCAGTTATTTCCATCAGTTATTGTGAGCCAAAACCAGGTATGGGTCAAAAACACAGAACAGGTACAAATCTTTTCATTACACCTGATCTCTGTGGAGGCTCCACTCCTGGTTTTGGTTCACAACAACTTTGGGTGGGGTTTCCTTTTGGAGGGGTCTCTGATTTCACTGGTATGATATCATTTTTTCCCCCTATTATCTATCTTCCATTCCAGTCTTGAAAGGAACAGATATTAATTTATAAGTGGTAATCACTCAGAAATGTATACATTGGAGTGTTGCCAAAAAATAAAAGAGGTTGATGGCTAGAATTGACAGCAAGTAAGAACAAATAGATGAATGGTCTTCATGGAGTGAAGGCTGGGAGAAACCAAAATGACTCCTTAGGATGAATTCACATGTAAAGATTTTATTCATTCGTAGCCAATGGGTGGCACTCGGCAACAGTTTTTGTTTTTCTGGAGAAGCTGTTTTGCATACTTTTTCTCAGGAACCATTAGTGTGAAGACATCCAACCAACCGTATCTCAGCAAAAAAAAAATCTATACCTTCCAAGAGCCAGCCTAAATAAACGAGGCCTATTTAAATTCAACTTATTAACTGTCTTCAGTGAACAATATGGAATCCATGACTCTATGGAAGTCTTGATGTGTTTGAAACTGCTTCAGTAAACGAGATTTCCTTTAAAAACACTTGCTATCCAACGTTTCAAAATGCATTTAAAAAAATACCATATGTTGCAATTAGAGATGAGTGAATCAACACTAAATGTAATCGGATTCAACTCATCCTTTTTTTTTTTTGCAAATTTACAGAATTTGAGGTGGATACGAACACAAATTGTTGGTGTTTCAATTTGGGTGAATTTTGGGTAGAGAGAAAGGAAAAAAAGGTGAGAAACCAGAGAGGAAAAATTTGAGTCCTAGGATACCTTACAGCAGGGATCAGCAACCTTCGGCACTTCAGCTGCTGTAAAACTACAACTCCCAGCATGCACACTTAGGCCCCATTGACACGACCGTATGTTCATTTCCGTATCTTATCCGCATTTTTGCGGATAAGATGTGGAACCATACGGACCCATTCATTTTTCCATAGGAGAAAAAAAATGCGGAATGCACACTGTGTGCATTCCGCATCCCATATCTCACGGAAGTTCCCCCGCAAAAAAAATAAAACATGTCCTATACTTGGCCGCAAAATCACGTCCGTAGCCCCATTAAAGTCAATGGGTCCGCAAAATTGTGGAACACTACGGAAGACTTTCTGTATGTCTTTCGTTTCGTTTTTATACGGATCACGGAATACATACGGTCATGTGAATGGGGCCTTACTCAGATATTCTTGTAACTCCCCTAGAAGTGAAAGGAGAATTTTGGGAATTGTAGTTTCAGAACAGCTGGAGTGCCAGAGGTTGCTGATCCCTGCCTTACAGCATCATGCAAACACTTTCAATTCAGTAAAAAAAGGGTTGGTCTTGACCCATATTTAATTTATGTTTTGTTTTTTTTCCATTATATACAAGCTAATTTTTTTGAAGTCCTGTAGAAAAGTCCATGAAAAAAATCAGAAAAAACAACATAATTAAAGCGTACATTAGGTGTATTTCAGGTGCAGATTGCAGCGCAATGGTTAGTTGCGCCGTAATCTGCGACTTTTCCCAGGTCACACCAGATCTAAAAAAGTTGGAAGCGGATGGATTGGCAGGCCTGTCTTATTCATCAATTTCAACGCCTGGATTAGAGGTAGAAAATGGTCTAAAGGTAAGCCAGCATGAAAGCTGTCTTAGGCTTCTGTCACACTGGCATTAGGCTTGTCAAACAGGCAGTTCTGGCAGGAGAACAGCCTCCCAGATCCATACTAACGTTTGCACACATATGCTGCCAGACGTCCGCCCGGCCCCATTCACTATAATGGGGACAGGCCAGACATGCGACCACAGCACAGCAAACATGCCGAGAGGTGGACAGGCAAAAACTGCAGCGTTATAGGCAATAGCGCTGGGACAGACTTCCGGCAGCAGACGTGTGCAGACGTTATTACAGATTTGGCAGACGATATCCCTGCCAGACAAGCCTAATGCCAGTGTGAAAGAAGTCCTACATTTAGAAGCTGCCCTGGATGCACCAATGCCTCTTCATAACTTCATAACTCTGGCAGATCCACCACCAGAGCCTGGTCTTTATTAAGATCAGTGTCTAAAACGCCGGTCTTAAAAAATGGCCCCCCATATATGTACACGTCTCAATTCTTCACAGTTCTCTCCATGAAGTCCGGTTCTCTTAGCCCATGCATCATCTATTCTTACTTGCTGTCAGTTCTAGCCATGAACCTTTTTTTTATTTTTTTGGCAACACTTCGTATTAAGACAATGTTTCAATTTCTAAAGTTATGAAATATTTAATAAGGCTGCAAAAAAACTTACAGGAATACTATTTCCAGAGACTGTATCCTGGTAACAGCAGGAATAAAATGTATCCCGGTGTTGTATATGAACCTAAAGCAAGAGATACAATTGAAAATTACATTTCAAATAATTACTCTTCGTCACATCTTTTAGTTTAATAGGTAAGAACTCAACCTGAAGTACAATTACACTATGTAAGCTTTATTACAATGATTAAGTATTAGAGGTTACTGAACTTACTGTATTATAGGAGATATATGCAGGGAAGCTGCTAATGAAATGCCCTGCTTTCCCTTCCATAATAAGAGTATTAAAATTTGGATTCTGAACTACCCCAGGAGTTATAATTACAGTATCTGTGGGATGGCTGTTAAATTCACAATGCTATCGACTAAATAATTCCCTGCATGACGGCATTATGAGAATATATACTTTATCCCTTGTATTTCTAGCATGATAATATGTTTGCCTTCGTTTTGGTAGCGTGGGCTCGGTGTGACTTATTGAAGGACTGAAAAGTGATGACTGCTTGTAACTTGTGCGTTCCTTTTTTTATTCTTAGGAAATAATTAAGGTTTCTGCAGTCAGCCTGGAATTTACATTCTGCAGAAGCAGAACTATTAAACTTAAAATGCTAACATTTATCCATTATAAAAATTGGGCTTTCATAAAATACAGGCAAAAGACGTATTTCAGTTGCTTAATTGTCAGAATAAATTTCCTACATTTTTGTTTGACCAATACAGATGGGATTTGAAAGATTGAAGTACAGAACAGTATATAAATCAAAGAAAATGTATGTTGTTTTAGCCCACAATAAAGTTCAATAGAGACACCAATTCGGCAGTTTTTACATTTTTTTTGTATTGGATAGTGTTGTGAACCCATATATCTGGTCTGGGATGGATCAGGGTTGGCACAGTCCTCTTTATATAAAAAATCAATGGTAGTTTCCTCCCATTTTTGAGAATAGAAAAGAATCATGGACAGTATTATCATAATTAGTGTTCAAACAAGAGAAGCATGCTAAGCAGAATCTGGTTCGAAATTTAGGAAAACCCAGATTTGCAACAAAGCCGACTTTTCTTGTGCTTCATGGTATCAGGTTTTCCTAAAATTGACATGTTACAAAGTGAAAGTAAGAAGCTTGGGAATGTGAGATCGCCCATAATGCCACGCAGCCAGCCAATCTGCAAGAAGCCATTTCCTGTCATGTCGCAGTCCTATAAAAGCGTCATCCTGCATGGTCTCCACTATTGTGCTGTGAGCTGAGCATAGGAAGAGATGTGACAAGTGCTCATGCACTAGAGTGTTGCTGCAGTAATCCAACGGCCATGTTTGGTCCATCCACCATGTTCTGCATCTGGTTTTAACCCTAATAATTTTAAAAGTGAAATACCATTGGGAGGGATCCCGGACCTTATGGAGGGATCCACATGGGATTATGGTCATCCCTGTTGTGAGTTCCTCAATGTTATTGATTTGAGAAAGGTTTTCCCACCTAAATGCTGTGTACCGTCTCTGGAAAGTTGGACAGGGGCTGCTGTATACATTGTCCAGCTCCCCTGATCCCTGCTGGGGGGAGCCAGAGCACACCTGAATGACCACAGCATCTGAAGGGTAAAAGTGAGTGACTGGCATAACCGCTAGTCGCAGACATTAGTGCTGGGTGTCTGCTCTTTAAAACAGTAGACACCTGGCGGCCATGGCACCCACTCAATGTGCCAGCGGACGCCATTTTTAAATGCCCGGGCACCGACGTAAATTTACTGTGGCCAGATGGGAAATGGTTAACTTCCAAACCTTAACACTGAGATTGGGCCACCAAGTGGGGAGAATATAACTAGGCAGAGTGGCCTGGGTATAACTGATTTATAGCGATTCGTGAAAAATTCATACAAATAAATCAAATTTTTTTTGACCTTTGGTGAATCGGTCAAATCAAAGTTTTTAAAACTTTACTCATCTCTAATCATCATACTGCCAAAATAACAGTGCCCTGTAATACCACCACACAATGTAAAATAAATGCACAATATAGTGTCCATATAATAAAGTCATATAATGTCTACATAATAGCACATAGTAAACACAGAAAGCAATCAAATAGCAGCTAAGTAATACTACAGACTAGAGGTGAGCAAAGCAAAGCATCCTGAACCGGAATTTGGTCCGAAGTTTAGGAAAAATTTTCTCTCTCTTTATAGTAACGAATCAGTTTTCCTAAAGTGGCGGGTACAAGTGTTAGAAAGTGAACGTAAGTGTAGAGGAGAAAAACCCGGGAACGTGAGATCCCCCATAACGCTGTGCATCCAGCCAATCTGGAGTTAGCCATTCCTCTATAATGTTACAGCCCTATAAAACCCTAGCAGAGAGTGTAGGACAATATTGGAGAGGGAGAGTGCAGAGAGAGTACAGGGCAGGTGGAGGCAGAGCGTAGGAGACTGCTGAACTACAAACTCTGCTACAATTATTTACCGTGTACATAATTGTGCGGTGCACCAAGAGTCATAGCTAATCCGTTCTGTTATCTGTTGAGTTACTGTGTGTCAGTATTACAGGCAGGTCTAATTTATCGCCATGTACATATGTGTGCAGTGCAGTGCAACAAGATTCATAGCTAATCTGTTCTGTTAGCTTTATAGTTACTATGCATCAGTGTTACAGGCAGGTGTAATTTATTGCCATGTAAATTTGAGTACAGTGCACCAGTATTCATAGCTAATCTGATCTTTTAGCTGTAGAGTTATTGTGTGTCAGTATTACAGGCAAGTCTAATTTACCCTCGTGTACATAAGTATGCAGTGCACCAAGAGTCATCGCTAATCTGTTCTGTTAGCGATACAGTTGTTATACACTATGGCCAACAGACAGTTCTCTTGGCCCTCCAAAGGGATGGGCAGTGGCAAAAATGTTGCTGTACCTGGGACAAGTAGCAGCAGAAGAAAGGGTGGTGATAGCAGCTTCCAGCATCAGGCCAGAGCTGCCACTGTCATCCAGCTGCCGTGTTTTGACCAAGAATCCAGCTGTACTGAAAAGGTTGACTTGCTCATCAACATCATCTTAAGTTACAACAGATACACAGCCGGAAATCTGTGGGGTCCTCTGACACCATGATTAGTTGGCATGGCCCAGGAACTGCTTCTGAGCCCTCACCTTTCCTGAACCTGACTCTTGCTTTTACTGCTCCATCTGTTAACCAAGTAATGGTAACCGCTGGCTCTGCTCTGCTTTTCAGTGACAATGCCCTTTGTGAGGACAGTAAGCAGTTACAGGCCAGCCCAGATGTGGAGTAGAGGTCTGCTGCAGGTGTGCAACTATCAATGATGGCAGTCATCACATGTTGTGAGAGGTCAGAGACATGCGCAAGAGACAAGTGGAAGTGATTCCCAAACATATGTAGATAATGATGTAGCAGATCTCACGTGGGAGCTGGGTGAAGAGGAGGCATCATCATCATCAGGGGGCGAGGGTGGCAGTGTAACCCTGAGACAGCAGAGTAGAAGCAAAGTGAGATCTGGAGCCAAACATAGGAGTGGTACAGACTAGCAGTGCACGGGTTCATAAAAGCAGCAGCAAGAAGCACCATCAGGGGGTGGAGAGAAAATGCTATACTTGGCAGTGTGGGAATATTTCACACAGTAATTGAGGGATATTAGCTTGGCTCTATGCAAGATGTGTGGGAAGAAGATGAGGATTTGTAACTATGGTCAAGGATAGTGTTGAGCGAGCATGCTCGGCCGAACTCGCTGTTTGGCTGAGCATGCCTACGCTCGGGTCCGCTCGGCATTCGGCTGAACACCGAGTGTACTCGAGCGCACTGTACTGTTGATTTGTACGCTAATGCGTACGAATTTGTATGCGTTCAAATTCAGTTAATTAGCATAATTTTACGAGTGAAAGGAGTAAAAGAGGAGAAGTCGCAATTCTGACCTTTTTCTATTAACCAGACACCCTCCCCTCTTCCGAGCGGGGGGTGCCTGGTTTAGTCCTATTGACTAACATTATGCTCGGGTGCTCGGCCGAGCACTCGAGCAACCCCTAGTGCTCGGCCAGAGCACCCGAGCACAGAGGTGCTCGCTCAACACTAGTCAAGGAGAATCTATGTAATTGACAGCCTACTGGGTAAATGCCGTCCCAGCTTAGAACACCAGCAACTTGGCCAGGTAATAACAATGCTGCCTCTGAGTTTTAATCACTGGATTTCTGCGCAAATGTCCTCCTCTGCCTCCTCATCCTGCACCTTGTCCTCACCATCCACTGTAGGCATAGGTTTACTACCCAGTGTATTTTCAATCTTAGCCAGTGGCAGTTCTTGCATGACACGTGCTGTTTGCTCAGGCCCCTAAAGAGGCAATTTTATTTGTCAGTCAGTAGAACTATGGGATGAATTATGTCATTCATATTCTGGAGGGGATTCTGAGAAATATGATTGGCGAGGGGACAGACGACATAACACCTACATCTTATGGCCACCTGAGTCCTGAGAAGGATGAACTGGCAGAGGAAGAGGAGTATAAGGATGAGGAGGAAGATTAACTAAGATTTACAGACATTGGTGCCTGATGCAACAGAATTTGTCATTATGCCACTAATGATTATATCAGGGGCATTGCTAGGGTCTCAAAAGATCCGGGGCCCAAACCCCAATGAATATGGCCCAATTCTCTATGTCGACCCACACCCAGGGCCTCCCAGGTGACGTCTTCTGTGATGTAGATCTTCTCTGTCATCATCTTCTCCATTCAGCCCAGACAACTTCTCTCAGCCGCCTCATCTCTGCAGAGTGTGACACACGGACATCTTAGCTTCCTCACATTTCTATCATCATCCCCCAACCTGGAGTCCCCACAGTCTTATCCTGCTGCTCGCTGTGCCCCCCAATACCCCCAAATAGTATCCAGAAGAAATAATACTGCCCCCAATAGTAATAGTCCTACCAGTAGTAATTCCCTCATTAGTAACACTGCACCCTACAGTGACCCCAGTACTGATAATGCTCCCCAAGAGTGCCTCCATTAGTAGAGGAGTCCTCCAGTATTAATAATGCCCTCACAAAGCCCCCAGTAGTAATAAGGCTCCCTATTGTTCCCCCAATGGTAATTACACTCTCTACAGACCCCTCAGTAGTAATAAGGCCCCCCATAGTGCTCTTAGTAGAAATAAGGCAGATCTATAAGTCCCTCCTATAAAGCTCCCAGTAGTAATAAGAACGCCTAATGTCCCCTGGATTTATAATATCCCTACAGTGCCCCCAGTATTTATATCGCTCCCCCTACTATTATAATGCTCACCCTGAAGTGCCCGCTGTTATATTCCTCCCTTTAGTGTCCTCAGAAATTATAATTCCACAGCCCCTCCACCATACAGTCCCATGTAAATAAAACTATTTCTCTCCTGTGTAAATAACATCACACCATCTCTCCAGCCCCCTCCAATATACAGTCCCATGTAAATAACATCATTCCCCTAGCCGTCATCAACATACAGTCCTATGTAAATATCACCCCCCCGAAAGCCGCCTTCAACATACAGTCCCATGTAAATAACATCACTTCCTTCCCACATCTACCTCCAACATGCCGTCCTGTGTAAATAACATCACTCCACCCCACAGTCCCATGTAAATAACATAAACCTGCCCTCAGCCACCTCCAACATGCAGTCCCATGTAAATAACATCACTCCACGCCACAGTCCAAAGTAAATAAGGCTACTTTCACACCAGCGTTTTTGCTGGATCCGTCATGAATCAGCAAAAACGCTTCCATCATCATAATACAACCGTCTGCATCAGTTCTGAACGCAAGCAGCGTTTTAGTGTCCGCCTCCAAAACGGAATGCTGACTGAACTGAAGCAAACTGATGCATTCTGAACAGATCCTTTTCCATTCAGAATGCAATAGGACAAAACTAATCAGTTTTGGACGGTTTATGAGAGCCTGTGACGGATCTCACAAACGGATCCTTACAACGCAAGTGTGAAGGTAGCCTAAGGCTCGTTTCACACTTGCGGCAGGGGACTACGGCAGGCTGTTCCGTGGGTGAAGAGCCCGCCAGATCTGTCCTGCAGCAGGTGCACGTGTGGGGCCGGAACTACGCTCCTGCCCCATTCACTGTAATGAGGGCGGGCCACGGATCCAGCCGCAGCATGGCAAACCCTGCTTAGAGGCGGCCGGAACAAAAGTGCAATATGCTGTACTTTTGTTCCGGCCGCCTTGCAGCAGGAGTTGCCGTGCTGCAGCCATATCCATGGCCCACCCCCATTACAGTGAATGGGGCAGGAGCGTAGTTCTGTCCCCACACGTGCACCAGCGGCAGCACGGATCCTAACAGCCTGCCGGAGTACCATGCCGCAGGTGTGAAAGTACCCTAACAGAACCCTGCCAAAGTCACCTCCAACACACAGCCCCATGATAACATCCCTCCCTTCTGCCCTAACATACAGTCCCAGTTAAATAACCACAACTCCCAGCATCCCTCTGCTTCTCCCTTCACTTACCTCTTCTGATGTAGCAGTGCTCACCGCAGCTTCTTCCTCACAATTCTCCTCTTCAGTTTAGAAGACAGGGGAAAGGACCTGTGATGATGTCACAGTCATGTGACCAGTGCAGGATTGTACGGCACTGATCAGATGACCTGTGATGTCATCCTAGGTCCTACATGTCTTGCAGTCTGTTAGATTCAATTGTACTGCCGTCCTGAGGACGGCAATACAATTGTATTTGTCTAACAGGCAGGACATTCGGGGCCTGGGAGAAAACATCAGGGGCCCAGGCCCAGAATGTTTTAGCCTAGCAACGCCCCTGGATTATATTGTACTGTGCTGGCACACTGTAATATTCTACAAAATGGGTCGTTACTTCTGGCCACATGCTGCTGCCACCATTCTGATGCTGCTACCCACCTGATGTTACTCACCTTCTGCCTCTACTACCATTCCTACAATGGGGCTTCTTGGCCTACTGATATGTACAGTTGAATTTTTAAAAGGATATGCATACTGCTATCACACTGCTGTTGTTCTGCTAATACTGTGATCTGCCACTATTTTGTGTCCTATGGCACTGCTGCTGCCCCCCCTCCCCACTCTGTCATGGGGCCACTATTGTCACTGTTACTGTCCCTGCTGTTGCCACCCTCCTCACTCTGTCATGACGCCATTATTGTCACTGTTACTGCCACTGCTACTTCCACCTTCCCCCTTCTTTATGGGATCACTATTGTCACTGATACCACCACTGCCGCTGCTGACACCCTCCCCACTCTCTCATGGGGCCACTACTGTCACTGCTACTGCTGCCTTTTCCCCACTTTTTTATCGGGTCACTATTGTCTCTGTTATTGTTGCTGCGACCCTCCCCACTCTGTCATGAGGCCACTATTTTCACTGTTACTTCCACCTCCCCCCTTTTGCATGGGGCCACTATTGTCACTGTTACCACCATTGCCGCTGCTGCCACCCTCCCCACTCTGTTATGTGGCCACTATTGGCACTGTTACTGCCACTACTGCTGCTGATGCCAACCTCCCACTCTATCATTGGACACTATTATCACTGTTACTGCCACTACTGCTGCTTCCACCCTCCCCACTCTGATATGGGGCCACTACTGTCACTGCTACCTTTGCTGCTGCGGCTGCTATCCTCCCGACTCTATTATGGGACAGTATTATCATTGTTTCTGCCACTACTGTTGCTGCCACCCTCCCCACTTACATATGGGGCCAATACTGTCACTGCTACTGCCACTGCTGCCACCCTCCCCACTCATGGGGCCACTATTGTCGTTGTTACTGCTGCTGCCACCCTCCCCACTCTGTCTTGGGGCCACTACTTTATACTACTGTTAAGTAAATTTATTAGACACTTGGTCAGCACACTGGAATTGGGCCCCCAAGTTGGTTAAAAATATTGAGTTATTAAGCTTTAACTTCCAAGCCTTCACACTAAGATTGGGCCACCAAGTGGGAAGAATTTCCCTTACGTGGGTTCACACCAGTGTTCCCCTGGTTTTCAGCCTTTCATCCGATGGATTTTCAGCCTCCCTGTCTGTTCTTTAAAACGGAAAAGAACATTTCCGTCTTAATTAGTCTACACTTCAATGGAGGACAGATGGCATTGTATTGACATTTATTTGCTCCAATTGCCTCTGACATCCGTTTTTGTGTCAGATTTGAAAATGCTGCTTTTAGGCAGATTGGACGGAGTATACCTGATTGATAGCGATTTCATGACAAATGAATTTATAACGAAATGAATATCTTGCCGAACTTTGGCAAAGCAGAATCAAAATTTTCAAAACTTAACTCATCGCTTCAACAGACAGCACTTTGAAGTAAACGTGTCCAACCAGGATAAAATACTTGCAGCAGAGTTTGCATGTGTTACGTTCAGATTTTGATGCAGATTG
The DNA here is from genome assembly GCA_900303285.1 of Rhinella marina. Lineage (NCBI taxonomy): Eukaryota > Metazoa > Chordata > Amphibia > Anura > Bufonidae > Rhinella > Rhinella marina. The sequence goes on from ONZH01020211.1 coordinate 68,759, forward strand.
TGCTGCTGTTTTGAACCCTTGAACACGTGTTTCACAGAATTTTTCTTTCTTGCGTGCATGAATTGCAATCCTATTATCCTGGGAAACAACAAATCTGGATCCATCTTTTTTAAATGTCAAAGAGCATTAGCTTTTGGTAGCGACAATTTGAGCAAACAGGCTGTTTATGTACAGGAAAGAGCACAAGTGACCATGTACGTCAGAAGAAAATGTGCGAAGATAAAACTTGATAACTCATTAAACCATTTGTAATTTTGGGTAATTGTAAGATGTTACCATTGTGAAATATACTGCTTTGAAATTGGGTCCATCTTTTTGAATGACCCTGTATATTGCTGATATACTGTACTGTACTAATATTGCCATGTGCATGAGCCATAACTAGAGATGAGCGAGCACTAAAATGCTCGGGTGCTCGTTATTCGAGTCAAATTTTTCCCGATGCTCGGGTGCTCGTTTCGAATAACGAACCCCATTGAAGTCAATGGGAGACTCGAGCATTTTTTGCAGGGGACCAAGGCTCTGCCTAGGGAAGGCTGGGTGAAAACCTGGAAACCTCAGAAAATGATGGAAACACCACGAAAATGGACAGGAAACAGCAGGGGCAGCCTGCATGGATGCCTCTGAGGCTGCCTAATCCCACCATTACCCCAAATTCTCGGGCAACAGCCTGGTGGTGACCCTCAAGGCAATTGTGCTCACCCAGACCATAAAAATTTATCGTGGCCCTGTATAGCTGTGACTACAGAGTGGCCAAGTTACACTGCAGGAGCAGGCGAAGGACATAAAAATTTATCGTGGCCCTTTATGGCTGTGACTACAGAGTGACCGAGTTACAGTGCAGGAGCAGGCGAAGCACAGAAAAATGTATCGAGGCCCTGTATGGCTGTGACTACAGAGTGACCGAGTTACAGTGCAGGAGCAGGCGAAGCACATAAAAATTTAGCGTGACCCTGTATGGCTGTGACTACAGAGTGACCGAGTTACACTGCAGGAGCAGGCGAAGCACATAAAAATGTATCGAGGCCCTATATGGCTGTGACTACAGAGTGACCGAGTTACAGTGCAGGAGCAGGGGAAGCACATAAAAATTTACAGTGGCCCTGTATGGCTGTGACTACAGAGTGACCGAGTTACAGTGCAGGAGCAGGCGAAGCACATAAAAATTATCGAGGCCCTGTATGGCTGTGACTACAGAGTGACCGAGTTACAGTGCAGAAGCAGGCGAAGCACATAAAAATTTATCAAGGCCCTGTGTGGCTATGACTACAGAGTGACCGAGTTACAGTGCGGGAGCAGGCGAAGCACATAAAAATTTAACGTGACCCTGTATGGCTGTGACTACAGAGTGACCGAGTTACAGTGCAGAAGCAGGCGAAGCACATAAAAATTTATCAAGGCCCTGTATGGCTGTGACTACAGAGTGACCGAGTTACAGTGCGGGAGCAGGCGAAGCACATAAAAATTTACAGTGGCCCTGTATGGCTGTGACTACAGAGTGACCGAGTTACAGTGCAGGATCAGGCGAAGCACATAAAAATGTATCGAGGCCCTGTATGGCTGTGACTACAGAGTGACCGAGTTACAGTGCAGGAGCAGGCGAAGCACATAAAAATTTAGCGTCACCCTGTATGGCTGTGACTACAGAGTGACCGAGTTACAGTGCAGGAGCAGGCAAAGCACATAAAAATTTATCGAGGCCCTGTATGTCTGTGACTACAGAGTGACTGAGTTACAGTGCGGGAGCATGCGAAGCACATAAAAATTTATCGAGGCCCTGTATGGTGGCGGTGACAACAGAGTGATCGAGTTAGACTGAGGTAGCAGGTGAACCACCCAAAAATTTAGCCTGACACAGCATGGCGGTGACCCCACCAATGCCTTTGTCCAACTGAGATTGCAGTCAAAATTGTTTGGAGAGAGGGCCTGTAGGTGGCCCTCCGGAAACATTGTCTTTAAAGAGTGCCAGTTGGCCCTCTAAAAAATTCCCTTTTGGGTCAGCGTTTGGCAATGAAGAGAAGGAGGGGGAGGAGTGGAGGAGAGGAATTGGATATATAAGGAATCTTATTCTTTAGCTGCTTTCCCCAGGAGGAAATTTGAATTCCGGTGAAATCCAGGCTTTGTTCATTTTAATAAGCGTCAGCCTCTCAGCACTGTCAGTTTACAGGCGTGTACGCTTATCGGTGATGACGCCACCAGCTGCACTGAATACCCGCTCTGACAACACGCTAGCGGCAGGGCAGGCCAGCACCTCCAAGGCGTACAGCGACAGTTCAGGCCACGTGTCCAGCTTTGAAACCCAGTAGTTGTATGGAGCAGAGTGATCACGTAGGACGTTGGTATGGTCAGCTAGGTACTCCCTCACCATCTTTCTGTAAGCTCCTCCCTACTCTGCCTAGACTGGGGACAGGTGACCATGTCTTGCTGGGGTGACATAAAACTGGCAAAGGCCTTGGAGAGCGTTCCCCTGCCAGTGCTGGACAAGCTGCCTGCTCGCCTCCTCTCCCACAGAACCACTCCCTCTGCCGCTAGCGGCGTCAGATGGGAAGGATTGTTTCAGCTTGTGCACCAGGGCCTGTTGATATTGATTCACTCTCATACTCCTTTCCTCTACAGGGATGAGAGTGGAAAGGTTCTGCTTGTACCGTGGGTCCAGGAGAACCTAGCGTGGGTGGACTGCGTGGAAGACTGGGTAGTGGATAAATTACTGGACGCATTGTCCGCTATCCACGTCATCACCTGTTCGCACTGTTGTGGTTTCAATAGTGGTGTACCACGTGACCCAGTAAGTTGCGAGATGAAGCTAGGGAGCGAAACTCTGCGGTGTTCTATTGCTCCATCATCAGCATGTACAGTGTCACCCTGCCCAGGACCATGGCCTCTGCCCCCTACACTACTTGAACGCCCACGCCCTTGCCATCGTCCTCGACATTTAGCCCTTGAGTTCAACATTTTGTATATTCACCAAACTGTCGAATTAATATCTGAGGCCAAAACCGTATTAGTTGACAGTAGAATTACTATCTGAGGCAAAAAAATTTAGTCTTTAGACTCCAGCTATTGCACCGCAAACCACTCAATTTTGCACTGCACTGTAGGATATATAACTGAGAGAAAAAACGTATTCTCTAGACTGCGGCTAGTGTATCGCACACCTCACAATTGTTCACTGGACTGTAGTTTATATAACTGAGAATAAAAACAATTTCTCTAGACTGCGGCTAGTGTATCGCACACCTCACAATTGTTCACTGGACTGTAGTTTATATAACTGAGAATAAAAACAAATTCTCTAGACTGCAGCTAGTGTATCGCACACCTCACAATTGTTCACTGGACTGTAGTTTATGTAATTGAGTGAAAAAAATTATTCTCTAGACTGCGGCTAGTGTACCGCACACCTCACAATTGTTCACTGGACTGTAGTTTATATAACTGAGTGAAAAAAGTATTCCCTAGACTGCGCTACAGATCCCAGCAAGCCAAGGTACAGCAGCAGCAAAAATGAGTACTGAGAGGACTTTGGGCAATTTCATTGGGGTCTGTGTGGACCATGTGCTGTCCCCTTTCTGCCACCAGTCGCTGTGCACAGTGTGCAGCCAAGATAGCAGCCGAGAGGAGGCAAAAAAAAAAGGTTGTTGTAGCCCTTAGAAGGAGCGTTGGGTTCTTTGTGGATGATTCCTGCCTAACCACATTCTAATTTCATGCCCTAACAGTGTGCAGCCAATATGGCAGTAGCTGCACTACAAGTCCCAGCCAGCTGCCTGGAGGAGACCAAAAAAAAAAGGAAAGGTGCTTGTAGCCCTTAGAAGGGCTGTTGGGTTCTTTGTGGGTGATTCCTGCCTAACCAACATCTAAATTCAGGCCCTAACACTCTTCCTGACAGACAGCAGCTCTATCCCTAATCTCTTGCAGACGGCGTAAGACGCCAGCAGCGCGGGACCAGATTCTTATATTCCCAGATCATCTTATCTGGCCAGCCAATCCCTGCTATTGACTTATAGGGGCCCCACGTGATGCTAGGAGGTACCAAAGACTCTCCTGCATGTTGATTGACTGAAAAAAGGCTGCTAACATGCAGGAAGAGGAAGTTGCCATTTCCTCAGGGATCGCGATATGCTCGTCCGAGTAGCGAGCATATGCGAATACACTAAAGTTCAAACGAGCACCAAGCTCGGACGAGCATGTTCACTCATCTCTAGCCATAGCTCACATAGGTAAATGGGCAAGAGCTGAAAATTCTGCAGCAGATCCGTCTACTTTATCTTTTACAATTGATTATTTCTCTCTACTATATTTCTTGGTGGTGGAAGTGCACCGACCATATCTACTGACACTGCACTTTGCTGATACTGCGGCTCACCCTTAGATGTCTTTTGTTACTAACAAGAAATGCAAAGTGGTTTAAATTCCTAGTGCTGTCATGTTGAATACCAAGAACATTAATTTGATTTAATAATTATTTGCTATTCTTGTGCCAAGTTGGCTCGGGCTGTATACTATTTTTGGAAAGAAGTACTTGCAGCTGATACTGGAAAGAGGATTCTGCGGTGTACAGTAATGGGCCATGGAAAGTGTGCCTGAAATTGTACGCTTTTTTTTTAATTAATATTTTTCATTCGGAGACCTCTGGCACAGACTTTAACACTAAAATTATTGGGAGCCAGCATTCTGTTATGAAGAAACAATAACAATGATAAAAATGTAATAATGATAGTCTTCAGTATGACATAGTTCATGTAGCGCTGTCTGCTCCTCTGCTCAGCTACCTTAGATGGGTAACTGCGCGCTCTTTACAGGAACTACACTCATTTATTGAATGGCAATGCTGTTTAATTTTTTTTATAAGTGCCTAGACCTCTCTCTGATGTGCCGGAATAACTGCTCCTCTTGTAGTCCTTTGGTCCACCCTTCTCTCCTAATTCATCCTCCTCCTCTGGCTTAGAGATCTCGCATGAGCACCAGTCACCACCGGGCCCACGCATGTGCACTGTTCTGCCTACTATGGGCAGAGGCACCGACCTTAACAGTACACATACACCGGCCCGGCACTCGCACAAGATTTCTAAGCCAGAGTAGGACTCCAAGGGGTGCGGTTATGCTGGCACATCAGAGAGCGGCCTGAGCACTTGCAGCCATAACACCACCCCTGGGCACTTGCGGTACCTAATCTGCATATCTTTATAAAGTGTTTTTTTTTTAAGCTTCTGGGCGTGGGACAGAAACAATAAAGGTACTATTTCTATGTTGGACAGCTGTGTTATAACGTGATATGAGTGGTCTAAAATGCTCAAAGTAGGTGACAGACTCTCTGTCACGAGGGAGACAAGGGAAGGTGCGCCCTGTACTGAATACCCCCCCGTTCTCTCCCTGCCTGCTTGCCTCAGTCGGCCCTAGGCGGCCACGGACAACCACGGTGACGGTCCCTGCTCTGTATAAGTGCACAGGGAGGGACAGGGAACAATTGGAGAGACAAACACAGACGAAACAAACACAATATCAGAATAGTCAGCAAGCCGGGTCATACACAGGAGATAACGTCAATACCGGGGGTGAAGCAAAGAGAGGTCGAAGTCCAAGTCCAAGGTCAGGGTCAAACAGCAAATCAAACACAAGGTCGCTCAAGCACTGATCAAAGTTGTAACGCTAATCACAGGCGATTAGGGAGGACAACTAGTGGCTTTAAATAGCCCTCCACTGGGTCATGTGACGGGGCCAGCGTCACATGACCTCATTTGCATACCGAGCGCTGGCCAAACGTGACCAGCGCTCAAATATGCACCAAATTTGGTCATGTGGCGTGGCCAGCGCCACATGACCCAAAACCAGGTATATAATAAATGTTCTGAGCGCTGGTTGCCCAGACCAGCGCTCAGATGTCCCCGCCTGCTCGTTTACTAGGGGGGCGGGGAGGACGCCGGACGCGCTGTATCAGTGCGCAAGCCGGACCCTCTCCTGTGAGTGTCGTCATGGAGACGAGGACGCATCCTGCATCCTCGCTCCGGCGCACTCCTGGGAGACCGGCGGCACGGCAGAGGGGAAGCGCGCCGCCGGCTCCCCGTTACACTCTCTTTAAAGCAATTGTTCCCATTCTAAGAATGTTCGGTCTCTGCCATTCTCTACCTCCTGCTGCTTTAAGACTTTTAAAGGAAATCTGTGACCAGGAAATTCACCATTAATTCGGGCACACTGCCTTCTAAGACTAGCTCTGCTGAATGTAATGATGCCTTTCACGTAGCGATCCTTTGCTTCATTCTCAAGAAAAAGTACTTTTAATCCATATGCAAATGAGCAATTAAGTGCACTGTGGGTGGGCCCAAGCCACCCTTGCTCAATATGCTTCCTCTGTCTCTGTAGGGATAGCTCAACTGAATGTGGTGATACCTTTTACTTAAAGGGAAAAAAAACAGAGTGCAACAGCACTCTACAAACCAAATAAAGTACAAAATGCCATAGTAATAGAAAGTATTCTGGTGCTAATGCTACACTTATTTAGTAAATTTGAGCTTCTTGGCAAATATATTTTGTACAAATTTATTTGGGCCCATCTGCCAAACGTCAAGGCAATCTCTGTAAGATGGGAACCTAACACTAAATGCTACCTGTTATGTGCCATAACTGCCATCATAAAATTCATGCATATGGAACCTGCACTCCCTGAATTTTATGGTGGCCGTTATGGCACCTAACAGGTAGCATTTAGTGTTAGGTTCCCGTCTTACAGAGATCTTGACGTTTGGCAGACGGGCCCAAATAATTTTGCACAAAATATATATGCCAAGAATCTCAAATTTACTAAATAAGCGTAGCATTAGCAGCAGAATACTTTCTTTCTATTACTATAACATTTTTGTACTTTATTTGGCTTGCAGAGTGCTGTTGCATTGTATTTTTTTTCCTTTGTGTATTTAGCCATAGCAGCGTACACCTGCACACGGGGATGTGCTGACTGACCCCCTTTTTCTTTGCAGTTAATACCTTTTACTTAGTGATCTGCTTTGTTCATTTTGGAGAAAAAGTATGTACTTTGAATCCATATGCAAATAAGCAGTTAAGTGAACCAAGGGCAGGCCCAAGCCACTCTGTTCTTCTCCTGCTTCCTATGCCAGCCTCTCCTTCTCCTTCTTGAGTTGAGATCACTATCCAGGATCTGTCAATCAAAAAGAAGAGAGAGGCTGGTAGAGGAAGCAGGAGGAGCAAGGATGCACAGTGGCTTGAACCTGCCTTTGGTGCACTTAATTGCTTATTTACATATGGATTAAAAGTACTTTTTCTTTAGAATGAAAGAACAGATCATTAAGTGAAAAGTATAACATTGAGCTGAGCTAGCCCTACAAGGCATTGTGCCTGGTTTAAAATATATATTTCCCCTGCCCCCGGAAAATTCGTATTAAACTGTTTAATTTGCACAAAGAGCAAATTACAGTATTATATAGACCTTGGCACCATTAAAGAATAGCATAGCTATAACAAAGGGCATCCAAATTGAAACTGTTATTTTTATAAAATTGTTAATGTCAAGTTGTAAGTATTATTTTAGGTCCGAATGTCTTGGTAGGATCAAAGCGCAGTTTTTTTGATACAGAGATCTAAGTTACCTGTATAAATATAGGGGCAATTAAAACACCATTCTTAATATAAAATGTAAAATGCACTGGAGGAAGATGAGGAAAATTTATTGAGGTACATAACTTCTGGCAGTGTGTATGCTAGAAAAGCAAATCTACTCCAGTTGTGAGCTATCATAGATGAGTGCTATATTTTACCTTTTTGGCATAAATAATAGAAAATCTTTTGGACCATAGGAAGCAATGCCCCCCCCCCCGGCTGATTTTTAAAAATTGTTATGACTAAAATGTCAAAAATGTGCTAAATTTGTGTGCAAATAATACTTGCACAAAAATGTGTTCCTTTTTGACAAAAGAAAACCAGTGCAATGGCCATAATCAATTTCCCCATAAAGTTAATCAAGTAGACGCCACTAGAGGGAGCTTAGGAGCTTAGGGACATACTGCATACTGTTATTAATTAGCTCAAGCATTAAATATATGCAGCTCTTCAGCTCCCTCTACTGGTGCCTCAATGCAAACACAATGTCATTAGAATCAAACTTTGTGAAACTAGGCTCTCCCGTAGTAATTGAGCCCTTAGTGATATAACTAATAAAATGGTCGCTCCATTAGGTGCTGCTTACATTTCAAGTGCCTCACATGTGGCAACAGTCTGTTTTCCTAACTTTTTTTTTTTCAGTAAAGTCTGTTGACACGGCTCCAAGAAGTGAGCATATGTTTTAGCTTGTGCCCAGATTAAACTTGGCTAGAGGCGATGTTGGGCTACATCTGTACCTCAAGAAAATATTTATTATAGATGCTGACAGAGTCCACAAGGTAATGTGTGCATGATACAGCAGATGCCAAGAGATATCTCTGTAATTGCAGTATGCCAGAGTAAAAACGTGTTGCTATTTTTGCCGATGTACACAATGAATAAGCCAATGTTGTATGACAATATTTGTCTGTATATGTGATGCTCCAGTCTGCAAACATTCCGACAAGACATCTTAATTCATACCTGCCTGCCAGGACGCTTTATTAGCATTTGATTTCTTGGGAAATATGTTAAGTTTGCAGAATAAGGCAGCAGTGAATCTTCTTTAGTCTGTGACTCACTGATAACGGGAGCGCTCTATGATTTTGACCGTAGAGTTAGATGTAAACAACGATTCCAAAGTAGAAATGAGTGAACTTCTTGAAATTCACTTTGCGTCCCATTTGGCCAATTTTTCAAAAAGTTCAGTTCAGACCTGAATTGATTGTACACAAATCAAAGTAGGACTCAATTCTTTTTATAAAAATTTTTTAAAAAATAAATTTGTGTCCCCCCACCTCCCCCGTTTTTAAAAACATCTTCACTGTTGCATATGTTATGCTTTTTCATATTAGAACGCTTCCAAAAATTGTCCCTTCTCCTGGAAAGATGATGTTTAAATACACACAGTGTTATGGGGAAAAAGAAAAAGAAAACATTAGGTTTTTGGGACCAAGAATTCAAAAACTATGACTCAACAGGGCAAATCGCTGCCCCAGTTTATATATATATATATATATATATATATATATATATATATATATTTTAGAGATCAGCGAATCACCCAAAATTCGCTTCGCCAAATATTCGCCGAATTTCTGACTAGATTCGTACTTAAACGAATTTATTCGGTTGAATCTACGTTCAAAAAAACAATTGTTGTCATACGTACAAGGCTAGGCCATGGCGTACAGTCTTTAGAGGCAGTCCATATGAGGTAGAAAAATAAGGTGCTCACTGCTAGTGCATTACTAAAAACACTGGACAATAAGTTCATAATAGGACACATTGCAGTACCAGAAAAAGAATACACACAATGGGCTAAAATGCTGAACCAGTAAAAAACAGTGTAGCTAAAATACCGAAAATACATAAGTATGCAAACATGCATTTAGTGCAATCAATTTCACATTTGCAAGCATAAAAGGGTCAGATATATGTTAGAGTCTCTCCTCATGGCTCCTTGGCATGATAAAACACTGTCTGGAACACATAGTCCAAAATTCAATTGTAATCCACGTGAGGTAATATTGTAATCCAAACAGATAACGTGTAATCCACATGGATAATAGAAAATAGAAACACATAGAGAACCCTTTTTGCAAAGGGGGCTCCCAAATAACCTGAGAAGGGGGGAAAAGGAAAAAAGGCGCGCTTAGGCGCAACTGGGACTTTTCTGCAGAATGGGGGGGGAGTCCTGACAGCCATGCCCATCTGGGTGAGAGTCAAACGGGGGCAATACAAACAACCAAACATAAAAAGTGCCAACTAGCTCTCTCTGTCAGGTGCAGTCCATGGTGTGGCTCCCATAGGTCCTCCTGAGGTGTCCATTATATCACCCATCCAGTAGAATGGTTCCTCAGATGAGGGACCTGAAGTCCTCCTCGCTGGAACTGCTGCTAAACGTCATCAGAGGACGCTCCTGCCTCTTGTCGGCCACGCTCGCTGCCGTAGTAGAACTCCAGTGCCCTCTTCTTCCAGAATTCAGACTTGACCGGGTCCGGGTGGTAGTGACGCTGGCGAGCGCTGCAGCCATTTGCGCTTTTCTGGATTCTCCTGCTGGGACAGCAGAGGTAAGGACTTCCGGCTGCAGTGGTTCTGGCAAGGTTGCATCCAGGGAAGTAGCCCCAGCTTCCCTGGCTGCTGCTGGCTTCATCTTCCACGGCAGCTGGTATTGGTGGATTACCGTGGATTGGAACGTAAATGATGTTGTCGTAAGCTGACCCAGCTGTAAGGACTGTGGTGGTGGTTGTGCTGGCAGTCTAGGAATCAGAGGCTCCGGCTGTAGCTGTGACTTTTCCCTGAACCGGAGGATGCCATCTGGGGACTCCTGAAGGCAGCGCAAGCATCGTAGACCTGGTGGTTCATCCGGGCCACACTTCAGGTTCTGTTGTAGGTACCAGCGGCTTTGAAAGGAGGCTAACCCCGGTCGCAAAGGGGCCGTTCAGGGACGCCATGGGGGTGTGCTCCACCTGATCCCCCACGTACAGGCTGTGCCAAGGTTGTGGCAGGTACCGCCGTTTCACCGACCTGTGGCCCACAAAATACTCCTTTCCGTCCTCATCGTCTGCCAGGAAGCCAGACCCTCTCTCAATGGAAAACCACAGGATAATTCCCTTTCGGCGTTCCAATGCAGGATCTCCCGGCCTAGGGTGGTCCAGTACCTGGATTACCCAGTCCTCCACGGCGTTTTTATAGTCGCAGAGGGTCTGCGCATGGGCTGTCACTGATGGTGGCACAATCGGGTTCTGCCTTATAGAAGGTGTTGTCGTGGATCTCCTCCTGGGCGGCGAAGTGGACGCTCCAGCCGCCTCCACGGCACGAGCCACAGCAGATGCTCCAGCTCACGATGCGCAGCTAACTCCGCAGGCGGTAAGGAGAATAAGATCACTGTCGGTGGTTTACTCGCCTTCAGTTCAGAGCGTGACACCCTGATGTCTGGAGTGGGCGGTGGTTCAGGGAACTTGGAACCCAAAGGCCATCTGGTTCCATTTGGGATGCAGCTCTCCAGTCATGCTTGCTACTTGCTCAGTGTTCAGTGCTGGTCTAAACTGGTTCAGAGGAGGGTGGAGTACTGAGAGAGAAGTCTTCACTCCCTATACGTGCAAATAGTAAGATCCCGGTGGGCTGGCCTGTTTTTTTCCAGATCTGAGGGGGACATATCTTCACTTTCCAGCTCTTGCGGGGACGTATCGTCATTTTCCTGCCTCCTGCAGAATGCGTACATTTCATACGTTTCATATGTATCGTACGGATCGTTAGCGTTTAAAATTTTGCGAAGATTTACGAATAATACGAAGCGAATCCTAAAAAATCCGGATTCACTCATCTCTAATATATATATATATATATATATATATATATATATATATACACAAATGTTAATTGGGGAAGAGCAGATTGTTCTAAACAAGCCTAGAAAAGTTCTACCTTTTAAATGGGAGCAGCAGCGGTACTGTGTGGATGTAGAAAGGGTAAGGTAATGGCATGAAACAGATAAGGCTGTAGATGTGTGTGAATCTGTTTAGGGGTAGTAGTAGTGATGGTTGTGTAATGGTAGTGGCAGTAGGGGTAATGGAAGTGGCAGTAGGAGGATTAGCAGCAGTGAGTAGCAGTTTCTGTGGTGTCAGCAGCAGCTATATGGTACTGAACATGGTAGGCAGACAGCAGCAGAGGCATGATGGCGGCAGCAACAATACAGTACAGAACATGATGGCAGGCAGCCAAAGAGAGGCAGTGGTTAAGTTTAACATCTGTCGTGGGTAAAATATCAATTTTTGCAGATGACACTATACTGTACGTAATTACCATAGAAGAGGACAGTATAATCTATATATACTACAGGGGACAGTATACTTTATATATATACTACAGAGAACAGTTGTCACGAGGGAGACAAGGGAAGGTGCGCCCTGTACTGAATACCCCCCCGTTCTCTCCCTGCCTGCTTGCCACAGTCGGCCCTAGGCGGCCACGGACAACCACGGTGACGGTCCCTGCTCTGTATAAGTGCACAGGGAGGGACAGGGAACAATTGGAGAGACAAACACAGACGAAACAAACACAATATCAGAATAGTCAGCAAGCCGGGTCATACACAGGAGATAACGTCAATACCGGGGGTGAAGCAAAGAGAGGTCGAAGTCCAAGTCCAAGGTCAGGGTCAAACAGCAAATCAAACACAAGGTCGCTCAAGCACTGATCAAAGTTGTAACGCTAATCACAGGCGATTAGGGAGGACAACTAGTGGCTTTAAATAGCCCTCCACTGGGTCATGTGACGGGGCCAGCGTCACATGACCTCATCTGCATACCGAGCGCTGGCCAAACGTGACCAGCGCTCAAATATGCACCAAATTTGGTCATGTGGCGTGGCCAGCGCCACATGACCCAAAACCAAGTATATAATAAATGTTCTGAGCAGGCGGGGACATCTGAGCGCTGGTCTGGGCAACCAGCGCTCAGATGTCCCCGCCTGCTCGTTTACTAGGGGGACGGGGAGGACGCCGGACGCGCTGTATCAGTGCGCGCGCCGGACCTTCTCCTGTGAGTGTCGTCATGGAGACGAGGACGCATCCTGCGTCCTCGCTCCGGCGCACTCCTGGGAGACCGGCGGCACAGCAGAGGGGAAGCGCGCCGCCGGCTCCCCGTTACAACAGTATACTGCTACAGATGGATCTGGATAGATCAGGGGCTTGGGCAGATAAGTGGCAGATGAGATTTAACATTGAAAACTGTAAGGTTATGGACATGGGAAGGAATAAAGCAAGTCACCAGTACATACTAAATGGTAGACATGAGCGAGTGCCATGCTCGAGTCCCCTCCCCACACGTTAGCCAATCAGCATGCGGGGAGGTACTGGCATTTACTGTAATGCCATAGTCATGTTGGCTACTGGCATTACAGTGATTGGCTGGCCGGGAACACGTCATCGGGTGCTATATAGCACCCGGTGACATGTGACCCGACTCAGGGAGAGCTGCTGCAAGGAGGGACAGATAGTCTAGGGATAGAAATTGTCTAGGCAGGGCTAATTTTTCTGTTTAAAAGACCCAAAAGTCCTTTTAAGGACTTTTTTTTATATCTGGCTGCAATATTTTATTTTTTTTTGGGGGGGGACAAAAATTGTGCAAGTTTGCCTGACCTAAACACCACGTGCGCAGCGTGTGCTGTATAACGTTTGTGTATTCCAAATATCTGACATTCGGTGTATTGTTTTCTGCTGCTAATGAAGGCGACATTACCTGCGCTGCGTCTGCTGTACGGTATAACGTTTACACAAGGAGGGACAGATAGTGTAGGGATAGGATTTGGCTAGGCAGGGCTAGTTGTTGCTGTTTAAAAGACCCAAAAGTCCTTTTAAGGACAATTGTTATATCTGGCTGCAGTATATTTTTTTTCTTTTGGGGCAAAAATTGCGCAAGTTTGCCTGACCTTAACACCACCTGCGCAGCATGTGCATTATAACGTTTCTGTATCTTAAATACCTGACATCCGGTGTCATTTTTTCTGCCGCTAATCAAGGCACCATTACCTGTGCTGCGTGTGCAGTATAACGTTTCTGTGTCCTAAATACCTGACATCCAGTTTCATTTTTTTGCCGCTAATTAAGGCGACATTACCTGTGCTGCGTGTGCAGTATAACGTTTCTGTATCCTAAATACCTGAAATCCAGTGTATTTTTTTCAGCCTCTAATTAAGGCGACATTACCTGTGCTGTGTCTGCTGTATAACATTTGCGCAAGGAGGGACAGATAGTGTAAGGATAGGATTTGGCTAGGCAGGGCTAGTTGTTCTGTTTAAAAGACCCAAAAGTCCTTTTAAGGACTATTGTTATATCTGGCTGCAATCAATTTTTTTTCTTTTGGGGCAAAAATTGCGCAAGTTTGCCTGACCTGAAAACCACCTGCGTAGCATGTACAGTGTAACTTTTCTGCATCCTAAATACCTGACATCCGGTGTCATTTTTTCTGCCGCTAATCAAGACGACATTACCTGTGCTGTGTGTGCAGTATAACGTTTTTGTACCTAAATACCTGACATCCAGTGTAATTTTTTGGCGGCTAATCAAGGCGACATTACCTGTGCTGCATCTGCTGTTTAACGTTTGTGTATCCTAAAAATTTCTGACATTCGGTGAAAATTTTCCTGTTGTTGGTGACAGTGACATTACCTGCGCTGTGTCTGCTGTTTAACGTTTGTGTATCATAAATATTTCTGACACTCTGTGAAATTTTTCCTGCTGTTGGTGACAGCGACATTACCTGCGCTGTGTCTGCTGTTTAACGTTTGTGTATCCTAAATATTTCTGACATTCGGTGAAATTTTTCTGCTCATACACTTAAAAAAAATCTGCGCTACTGTACTTGTGACAAACTTGCATATATACCATTTAATATGTGCAAGCATTAAGGGACAGGGAAGTGGGCATGCTGCTGATGGTGCACGCAGAGGCCATGTCTCTGGGCGCGGTGAAACTGTGCCTGCTGGCAGAGCACAAGAAACAAAGTCATCCAAAACTCCTAGCTTCATGTCTCAGTTTGCAGGGTGGCGCAAGACACCACTCTTGACGCCACACCAGTGCGACCAGGTAGTCATTTGGATTGCAGCAGATAATGCTTCCAGCCGGTTAAGCACCACCCTCTCTTCCACAAAGTCCAGTCTCAGTAGCCAAGAGTCTGGTCAACAAAATCCTCACCCTGATCCTCCTTCCCCCCACCATGCAGATTCTGGGCAAACAAGTGATCCCACACTCGGATATTCCGAGAAGCTTTTTTCATCGCCGTTCCTTGATTTGGGCCTGTCGCCAAGCCGGCTTGAAGAGGGACATGAGGAAATGTTGTGCCCTGATTCCCAAACTCATGAGCATCCACAGTCTGAAGAAGATGACGGTGGGGAACGGCAATTAGTGTCTGACGAGGTGCATGATGATGATGAAACACAGTTGCCAATAAGTCAAGGGCAATTAGTGTCTTAAGAGGTTGATAATGAGGATGAGACACAGTTAAGTAAGGTTCTTGTTAGGTCACTATGTCATAAGGAGGACCAGAGTGAGGAAGTGGATGAGGAGGTGGTGGATGATGAAATCGCTGACCCAACCTGGGAAGGTGGCAAGCCGGGTGAGGACAGCAGTACAGAGGGGGAGGGATCTGCAGCAGCACAACAGGCTGGAAGAGGCAGTGGGGTGGCAAAAGGGAGAGGCAGCACACACCAACCAGGCCCACAACTGTTCCCCGGAGCACCCC
>ONZH01020212.1:0-21541 GCA_900303285.1 Rhinella marina
TCTATTCATCTACCCAGTCCATGTCTATTCATCTACCCAGTTGTCTATTCATCTACC
Organism: Rhinella marina; assembly: GCA_900303285.1. NCBI lineage: Eukaryota > Metazoa > Chordata > Amphibia > Anura > Bufonidae > Rhinella > Rhinella marina. The sequence goes on from ONZH01020212.1 coordinate 58, forward strand.
CCAGTCCCTGTCATTCATCTACATCTACATCGCCTTCATTCCTATTCATCTACCCCAGTCCTTCTATACATCTACCCAGTCCCTGTCTATTCATCTACCCCAGTCTATTCCCTGTCTATTCATCTACCCAGTCAGTCCATGTCTATTCATCTACCCCAGTCCATCTATCTGTCCATATTCATCTATTCATCTACTCCCTGTCTAGTCCTTGTCTATTCATCTACCCCCAGTCTATTCATCTACATCCATCCTTGTCTATTCATCTACATCTATCCTAGTCCTTGTCTTTCATCTACCCCAGTCCCTGTCTATACATTACCAGTCCATGTCCTGTCTATCATCTACCCCAGCTTCATATTCATCTACCCCAGTCCATGTCATTCATCTCCCAGTCATGTCTATCATCTACCTAGTCCCTGTCATTCATCACCCCAGTCCATTACGTCATTCATCTACCCCAGTTCCTGTCTATTCATCTACCCAGTCCATGTCTATTCATTCTACCCATGTCTATTCATCTACCCCAGTCCTGTCTATTCATCTACCCAGTCCATGTCTATTCATCTACCCAGTCCTTTCATTCAGTCTACCCCAGTCCATGTGTCTATTCATCTACCCCAGTCCCTGTCTATCATCTACCCAGTCCTTACCACCTAGTCCTGTCCATTGTCTATTCATCTACCCAGTCAGTCTATTCATCTACCCTATGTCCTGTCTATTCATCACCCCCTTGTCTATTCATCTACCCCAGTCCATGTCTATTCATCTACCCCAGTCCCTGTCTATTCATCTACCCCAGTCCTTGTCTATCTCATCTACCCCCAGTCCATGTCTGTCTATTCATCTACCCCAGTCCCTGTTATTCATCTACCCAGTCCTTGTATTATCACCCAGTTCTCTATTCATCTACCCCAGTCCCTGTCATTCATCTACCCCAGTCCCTGTCCATCTACGGTCCTGTCTATTCAATCTACCCCAGTCCATGTCTATTCATCTACCCCGCCTCCCTGTCTATTCATCTACCCCAGTCCATGTCTATACATCTACCCCAGTCCTGTCTATTCATCTAACCCCAGTCCCTGTCTATTCATCCACCCTACCAGTCCTTGTCATATTATTTCACCCCAGTCCATGCCCAGTCTGTCATTCATCTACCCAGTCCATGTCTATTCATCTACCCCAGTCCTGTCTATTCATCTACCCCAGTCCATGTCTATTCATCTACCCCAGTCCTCCTGTCTATTCATCTACCCCAGTCCTTGTCTATTCATCTACCCAGTCCTGTCTATTATCTACCCCAGTCCATGTCTATGTCATCACCCCAGTCCATGTCTTATTTCATCTACCCCAGTCCCTGTCTATTCATCTACCCCAGTCCTTGTCTATTCATCTACCCAGTCCTTGTCTATTCATCTACCCCAGTCCCTGTCTATTCATCTATCCAGTCCTGTCTATTCATCTAAGTCCCTGTCTATTCATCTACTCCATGTCTATTCATCTACCCAGTCCCTGTCTATTCATCTACCCCAGTCCATGTCTATTCATCTACCCCAGTCCATTGTCTATTCATCTACCCAGTCCATTGTCTATTCATCTACATTCATCTACCCAGTCCATGTCTATTCATCTATCTACCCTCCCTACCAGTCCTGTCTGTCTATTCACATCTACCCCAGTCCATTCTATCCTCATCTCTACCCAGTCCAATTGTCCTGTCGATTCATCTACCCCAGTCTATTCATCTGTCTATTCATCTACCCCAGTCATCTACCCCAGTCCATGTCTATTCATCTACCCCAGTCCCTGTCTATTCACATCTACCCCAGTCCATGTCTATTCATCTACCCCCCAGTCCCTGTCCCTATCTCCCAGTCCTTGTCTGTCTATTCATACCCCATTCATCTACCCCAGTCCATGTCTATTCATCTACCCCAGTCCTGTCTATTCATCTACCCCAGTCCTGTGTCATGTCTATTCATCTACCCCAGTCCATGTCTATACATCTACCCCAGTCCTTGTCTATTCATCTACCCCAGTCCTGTCTATTCATCTTATACAGTCCATGTCATTCATCTACCCCAGTCCTGTCTATTATCTACTCCCGTCCAGTCCTTGTCTATTTCATCTACCCCAGTCCATGTCTATACATCTACCCCAGTCCATGTCTATTCATCTACCCCAGTCCTGTCTATTCATCTACCCCAGTCCCTGTCCATGTCTATTCATCTACCCCAGTCCATGTATTCATCTACCCCAGTCCATGTCTATTCATCTACCCCAGTCCATGTCTATTCATCTACCTCCAGTCCTTGTCTATTCATCTACCCCAGTCCTTGTCTATTCATCTACCCCAGTCCATTCATCTACCCCAGTCCATATTCATCTACCCCAGTCCATGTCTGTCTATACATCTACCCCAGTCATGTCTATTCATCTACCCCAGTCCTGTCTATTCATCTGTCCATGTCTATTCATCTACCCCAAGTGTCTATTCATCTACCCAGTAGTCATGTCTATTATCTACCCCAGTCTGTCTTATTCATCATTCCTGTCTATTCATCACCCAGTCCTTGTCTATACATCTACCATCTACCCCAGTCCTATTGTCTATCATCTACCCCAGTCCATGTCCATTACCCCAGTCCATGTCTATTAATGTACCCCAGTCCCTGTCTATTCATCTACCCCAGTCCTTCATATTCATCTACCCCAGTTGTCTATTCATCTACCCCAGTCCCTGTCTATACATCTACCCTCCCTCCCTGTCTATACATCTATCCTAGTCCCTGTCTATACATCTATCCTGTCCCTGTCCATACATCTATCTAGTCCTGTCTATTCATCTACCCCAGTTCCTGTCTATATATCTACCCCAGTCCCTGTCTATACATCTACCCCAGTCCCTGACTATACATCTACCCCAGTCCCTGACTATACATCTACCCCAGTCCCTGTCTATACATCTACCCCAGTCCCTATGTACATATATATCTGTCCTTCTCCTTGTATATACAGTAAATCTATCCTAGTCCCTGTCTATACATCTATCCTAGTCCCTGTCTATACATCTATCCTAGTCCCTGTCTATTCATCTACCCCAGTTCCTGTCTATATATTCTACCCAGTCCCTGTCTATACATCTACCCCAGTCCCTGACTATACATCTACCCCAGTCCCTGACTATACATCTACCAGTCCCTTCTATATATCTACCCCAGTCCTGTCTATATATCTACCCCAGTCCCTGATATATCTATCTACCCCCCAGTCCCTGTCTATATATCTACCCCAGTCCCTGACTATACATCTACCCAGTCCCTGTCTATATATCCCCAGTCCCTGACTATAGTCCCGTCCCTGATATATCTACCCAGTCCCTGACTATACATCTCCCCAGTCCCTGTCTATATATCTACCCAGTCCCTGACTATACCTACCCCAGTCCCTGTCTATATCTGTCTACCCCAGTCCCTGTCTATATATCTACCCCAGTCCCTGACTATACATCTACCCCAGTCCCTGTCTATATATCTACCCAGTCCCTGACTATACATCTAACCCCAGTCCCTGTCTATATATCTACCCCAGTCCCTGACTATACATCTATCCCAGTCCCTGTCTATACATCTACCCCAGTCCCTGTCTATACATCTACCCCAGTCCCTGTCTATACATCTACCCCAGTCCCTGTCTATACATCTACCCCAGTCCCTGTCTATTCATCTACCCCAGTCCTTGTCTATTCATCTACCCTAGTCCCTGTCTATTCATTCTACCCCAGTCCATGTTTATTCATCTACCCCAGATCCATATCTATTCATCTCTACCCCAGTCCCTGTCTATTCATCTACCCAGTCCATGTCTATTCATCTACCCCAGTCCATGTCTATTCATCTACCCCAGTCTTGCTATTCATCTACCCAGTCCCTGTCTATTCATCTACCCCAGTCCCTGTCTATATCTACCCAGTCCCTGTCTATACATCTACCCCAGTCCATGTCTATTCATCTACCCCAGTCCTTGTCTATACATCTACCCCAGTCCATGTCTATTCATCTACCCCAGTCCTTGTCCTATTCTACATCTATTCCCCAGTCCATGTCTATAATCTACCCCAGTCCCTGTCTATCATCTACCCCAGTCCTTGTCTATACAATCTATCCTAGTCCCTGTCTATTCATCTACCCCAGTTCCTGTCTATACATCTACCCTAGTCCCGTCTATTCATCTACCCCAGTCCCTTTCTATTCATCTACCCCAGTCCATGTCTATTCATCTACCCCAGTCCCTGTCTATTCATCTACCCCCCTAGTCCTTGTCTATACATCTACCCCAGTCCTTGTCTATACATCTATCCCAGTCCCTGACTATACATCTACCCCAGTCCTTGTCTAGTCATCTACCCCAGTCCATGTCTATACATCTACCCCAGTCCTTGTCTATTCATCTACCCCAGTCCTTGTCTATTCATCTACCCCAGTCCATGTCTATTCATCTACCCCAGTCCATGTCTATTCTACGTCTCATTCATCTACCCCAGTCCATGTCTATTCATCTACCCCAGTCCTTGTCTATTCATCTACCCAGTCCCTGTCTATTCATCTACCCCAGTCCCTGTCTATTCATCTACCCCAGTCCCTGTCTATTCATCTACCCCAGTCCCTGTCTATTCATCTACCCCAGTCCCTGTCTATTCATCTACCCCAGTCCATGTCTATTCATCTACCCCAGTCCCTGTCTATTCATCTACCCCAGTCCTTGTCTATTCATCTACCCCAGTCCTTGTCTATACATCTACCCCAGTCCTTGTCTATTCATCTACCCCAGTCCTTGCTCTATACATCTTACCCCAGTCCATGTCTCATTCATCTACCCCGTCCTTGTCTATACATCTACCCCAGTCCATGTCTATTAATCTACCCCAGTCCCTGTCTATTCATCTACCCAGTCCTTGTCTATACATCTATCCTAAGTCCCTGTCTATTCATCTACCCCCAGTTCCTGTCTATACATCTACCCTAGTCCCTGTCTATTCATCTACCCCAGTCCATGTCTATTCATCTACCCCAGTCCCTGTCTATTCATCTACCCCAGTCCCTGTCTATTCATCTACCCCAGTCCTTGTCTATACATCTACCCCAGTCCTTGTCTATACATCTACCCCAGTCCCTGACTATACATCTACCCCAGTCCTTGTCTATTCATCTACCCCAGTCCATGTCTATACATCTACCCCAGTCCTTGTCTATTCATCTACCCCAGTCCTTGTCTATTCATCTACCCCCAGTCCATGTCTATTCATCTACCCCCAGTCCATGTCTATTCATCTACCCCAGTCCTCTGTCTATTCATCTACCCCAGTCCCTGTCTATACATCTAACCCCAGTCCTTGTCTATTCATCTACCCCAGTCCTTGTCTATACATCTACCCCAGTCCATGTCTATTCATGCTACCCCCCAGCTCTTCATCCCCAGTCCCTCTATTCATCTACCCCAGTCCCTGTCTATTCATCTACCCAGTCCTGTCTATCATCTACCCCAGTCCATGTCTATTCATCTACCCCAGTCCTTGTCTATACATCTACCCCAGTCCATGTCTATTCATCTACCCCAGTCCCTGTCTATTCATCTACCCCAGTCCTTGTCTATTCATCTACCCCAGTCCATGTCTATTCATCTACCCCAGTCCCTGTCTATTCATCTACCCCAGTCCCTGTCTATACATCTACCCCAGTCCATGTCTATTCATCTACCCCAGTCCATGTCTATTCATCTACCCCAGTCCATGTCTATTCATCTACCCCAGTCCCTGTCTATTCATCTACCCCCAGTCCCTGTCCTATACATCTACACCCAGTCCTTGTCTATACATCTACCCCAGTCCCTGTCTATTCATCTACCCCAGTCCCTGTCTATTCATCTACCCCAGTCCATGTCTATTCATCTACCCCAGTCCTTGTCTATACATCTACCCCAGTCCATGTCTATTCATCTACCCAAGTCCCTGTCTATTCATCTACCCCAGTCCTTGTCTATACAATCTATCCTAGTCCCTGTTCTATTCATCTACCCCAGTTCCTGTCTATACATCTACCCTAGTCCCTGTCTATTTCATCTACCCCAGTCCATGTCTATTCATCTACCCCAGTCCCTGTCTATGTCATACTCTACCCAGTCCCTGTCTATTTCATCTACCCCAGTCCTTGTCTATACATCTACCCCAGTCCTTGTCTATTCATCTACCCCAGTCCCTGACTATACATCTACCCCAGTCCTTGTCTATTCATCTACCCCAGTCCTTGTCTATACATCTATCCTAGTCCCTGTCTATACATCTATTCTAGTCCTTGTCTATACATCTACCCCAGTCCCTGTCTATACATCTATCCTAGTCCCTGTCTATACATCTATCCTAGTCCCTGTCTATACATCTATCCTAGTCCCTGTCTATTCATCTACCCCAGTCCCTGTCTATATATCTACCCCAGTCCCTGTCTATACATCTACCCCAGTCCCTGTCTATACATCTACCCCAGTCCCTGGACTATACATCTACCCCCAGTCCTTGTCTATTCATCTACCCCAGTCCTTGTCTATACATCTATCCTAGTCCCTGTCTATTCATCTACCCCAGTCCCTGTCTATACATCTACCCCAGTCCCTGTCTATACATCTATCCTAGTCCCTGTCTATACATCTATTCTAGTCCTGTGTCCTATACATCTACCCCAGTCCCTGTCTATACATCTACCCCAGTCCATGTCTATTCATCTACCCCAGTCCCTGTCTATTCATCTACCCCAGTCCCTGTCTATTCATCTACCCCAGTCCTTGTCTATACATCTACCCCAGTCCTTGTCTATTCATCTACCCCAGTCCCTGACTATACATCTACCCCAGTCCTTGTCTATTCATCTACCCCAGTCCTTGTCTATACATCTATCCTAGTCCCTGTCTATACATCTATTCTAGTCCTTGTCTATACATCTACCCCAGTCCCTGTCTATACATCTATCCTAGTCCCTGTCTATACATCTCTATCATCTAGTCCTGTCTATACATCTATCCTGTCCCTCTATCACTAGTCCCTGTCTATACATCTACCCAGTCCCTGTCTATATATCTATCCCAGTCCCCTGTCTATACATCTACCCCCCAGTCCCTGTCTATACATCTACCCCAGTCCCTGACTATACATCTACCCCAGTCCCTGTCTATTCATCTACCCCAGTCCTTGTCTATACATCTATCCTAGTCCCTGTCTATACATCTACCCCAGTCCCTGTCTATACATCTACCCCAGTCCCTGTCTATACATCTATCCTAGTCCCTGTCTATACATCTATTCTAGTCCCTGTCTATACATCTACCCCAGTCCCTGTCTATATATCTGTCCTTTCTCTTGTATCTAAATATCCTAGTCCCTGTCTATACATCTATCCTAGTCCCTGTCTATACATCTATCCTAGTCCCTGTCTATTCATCTACCCCAGTTCCTGTCTATACATCTACCCCAGTCCCTGTCTATACATCTACCCCAGTCCCTGACTATACATCTACCCCAGTCCCTGACTATACATCTACCCCAGTCCCTGTCTATATATCTACCCCAGTCCCTGTCTATATATCTACCCCAGTCCCTGACTATACATCTACCCCAGTCCCTGTCTATATATCTACCCCAGTCCCTGACTATACATCTACCCCAGTCCCTGACTATATATCTACCCCAGTCCCTGACTATACATCTACCCCAGTCCTTGTCTATATATCTACCCCAGTCCCTGACTATACATCTACCCCAGTCCCTGACTATACATCTATCCCAGTCCCTGTCTTTATATCTACCCCAGTCCCTGTCTATATATCTACCCCAGTCCCTGACTATACATCTATCCCAGTCCCTGTCTATATATCTACCCCAGTCCCTGTCTATACATCCTATCTAAATAAGAATAATTTACAGTTTTCTATACATTACTCACTTTAAGCTGGAATCCTCGCGCCTCCGTTCCTTCATCACAAACCTCCATAGGGCCCCAGCCTCCCCATGTTTCTCCATTTGGAACTGATATGATGGTTTGAGCTCCCACCAAATTATGTAAAATTACCAAAAGCAGAAGAACGGGCAACATCTTGTCTTCTATATGAAGGTTCCTCTGTGTATGGATGAAGCTGCAGGTAGATGGTCAGGACTGTTTACCAACCCTTCTTATATCTATTTTATAAGGAACTTGACCAATCACCAAAGTGTCATGTTTGGTTCCTGGTTCCAATGGTCAGACAAAAGATTATTATTCATTGAGCAATGTATTGCATCTTTCTTCCTCATTTCATCCCTCTTTAGACATTAATAACATGACATTTTTATGGTCGTGATCATCCCGTAGATTACCAGACATGTCACACAATTGAGAACTGAACTTGTGAGCCAAAAGAATACAATGGGCAACTTGATTTGTCTGGTTTTCATCTAAGGTTCAACAAAAGCAACTAGAAAAACATGACAACCCAATGTATTCCAAGATGGCCGTATTCTGGGTGGATAGATTTTGGACTTCTAATGGGGATAACTGATTCACTTATCGATAGGAATAAGCCAGATGCAAAAGAAGCCACAGCTATATAAGAAATCAGTCAAGACACCGAAAATTGCACATAAAGCACATGTCATAACCCACCTTATACCCTTGAAGACCTTTCTCATTGATCTTTTGGCCAAAAGACAGGTATTACTTCCCACCACAAGTTTTATGATTTGCTCAGTTTGAGGCCCCAGAAGTTAACAGACCATGTTAATCATGATGCAACTGTCAAACAGAAAAGACTTAATCATTTCAAGTTGTCCTTAGGGTTGGATTTCTGAGTCTACAGACCTTAGTTGACACCTTAGGATGATGCTAATGCCGTTGTCTAGTGTTAATGCTGCAATGTAGAAAGTGGTGGACGGACCTTCAGTCAAAGCATTGAATTGAACAGGGGATCATTCATTATATTTTAACTCTAAGGAATAGATCAAGACTCCCCCATTTTCACAAAATTCTGATAACTTTTTTTCTTAGCATATATACCAAACTCTATTAATCTACTGTATATTTAGGATTTTAATTACCAATTTTTTCACCTCCTAATCCCGGGAGGAGAGCTAACCACCATTGTTTAGCAATTGTAAATCTTGCAAAAAACATTAGCAACCACCTCATTATTTAACTAGAGGTGAGCAAATTTCTTGAAATTAATTTTGTATCCGATTTGTTGATTTTGTTTTTTAATTTGATATGTGCTAAATTGATTCTACATGAATCAAATATCCTCCAACTTCCAGAAAAATGGTATATGACACTCTGAAGTGTCCTGGAACTCCAAATTTTTATCTCTTTTCATGATCTCGCTTTTATATATTTTTTAAAAATTTTTTTGCTCTTTCTCTTCCCATTCCCCCCTCCCTAAGCTCTTGAACTCAATGACAGTTTTTCAAAAAATTGTGGGCAGACGGTGTTTAAACTTGCACAGTATTATGAAAAAAAAAAACAGTGTCTTGTTGTGAACAAGCGGCCAAATATTATGCCTTAACAGAGGCAGATCCTCTATTTATACACACATACGTTAATATCATAGGAAACAGTGGCTTGTTCTGCCCAAGCATCCAAAAATTATTCTTTAACAGGCAGAGAATGCCTGCCCATATTTATACACGAACAAATGATAATTGTCAGAGGAAAGAGTGGCTTGCTCTGAAGTTTAACAAGCTTGGAAATGCTCGCCCTTTTCTTTGTGAGCAGCAGTACATGGATGTAGAAAGGATAAACTGTGTAGATGTAATAGTGGCAGCAGTAGCAGCACAGCATGGAACATACAAGGCAGTACATGTACTTAGGGGTGGTAGTAGCAGAAATTGTGTAGTAGTAGGTAGTAACAGTAAGAGGATTAGCAGCAGGAAGTAGCAGCTGTGGTGGCAGCAGCGATACATACGGTACATGATGGTAGGCAGGCAGATAGCTGCACTGGCATGATGGGGAATCATCAGCAGTTGCAGATCTATTCATTGGACTTGTGTGAAAATCCTCACGGATCCACGTCTTGTTCCTTTTGACAAAATGTTTTTTGTTTACAAAGGTGGAGAACAACTTTGTCCATTTGGGTGTGATGATTAGAGATGAGCGAAGTTCTCAAAACTTTGATTCTGCTGCTTTGGCAGAAATTTGATTCTGGTTGAATTACTTTGTCATGAAGCGCATTTCTTTGTAAGTAGTGGGCACAATGACGCATCCACCACTGAATCCCTCAGATGGCGCGTTCATCACTGATCCCGGATTCTGAGATGACTATTGAGAGCTGTCAGGGGTTAATCTGTAAAGAAAAATAAAAATAAAATACTTACCTCATACATTTGATCACAAAGAGCCTGCTCCGGCCGTCTTGCTTGAAGATCCAGTGTGAAATATTGTGCGGCGCGTGATGACGTCATCACACTAGCTGGCGTGGTGATGTCATACGTCACTGCGTTCGAGATTTTGTGTGGGATCTTTAATGAAGATAGTCGCAGAGGACTCTTCGCATGCAAATGAATGAGGTGAATATGAATATTTTGTTTTTCTGCAATTTAGGGAAAATCGATTAGTTACCACGAAGCACACGTAAATTTGGCTTCGCAACAAATCAAATTTTTCCTGAAATTTGGATCGAAGTCCACTTTGTGTACTTTAATTTGCTGAACACTAGTGATCATGCCACCTGCCATGCTGAAAACCTTTCCTGAGATGACACTGGAGGCTGGACAAGACAGTACAGAGAAAGCAAACTGGGATAGTGCCAACTACTGTTCCAATCTGCCTGCCCAGAAGTCCATGGGTTCAAGGAACACTGAACCTGGGTGTTAAGGCGTTACATTCCCATTTTGTCTAATTTGCACGTAAAAAAATTGATGCACCACCAGCTGATCCGGAACGTCTTAGCAGGAGGCAGCATGGTAGAACAGTATGTGTACACACGTCTGCATGTACTGACTGATGGGTCCCCATTTAACTTCTGGGTCTCCAAATTGGGCACATGGCCTGAGCTTGCCCTTTACCCCTTGGAGCTGCTGGCCTGCCCTGCAGCAAGTGTATTGTCTGAACGTGTGTTTAGCACGGTGGGTGGTTGATCACAGACAAGCGCATCGGCCTGACCAGAGCCAACGTGGACAAGCTCACATTCATTAAAATGAACCAGGGATGGATCCCACAGGACTTGTGTTTTGTCCACAAACAGAAAAAAAAGAAAAAAACAAAAAAATAAGGTTGGTGACCTCCTCCGCCCCCTTTGCCTCCTCCATCTGCACGGCCACGACCGCCTCTTCCATCTGCACCACCATGCCCGCCTCTTCCGCCTACACTGCCACATCCGCTTCTGCTGTCTGCACCGCCATGTCTGCCTCCTCCTCAACTGGGACCTCTGCCTCCAGGCTCAAGATTGTTATGTCTTATACTGGGCAGAGTAGAGAAGTGTACCGGGCGCACCCAGCCATACGATGTCACAGCTTGTGCGTTCTTTTTGCTATTTCCCAATGTTTTGGGGCTTCCACAAAAACAAAAAATAAATTTAAGAAAAATTAAAATAAGATTGGTGACCTCCTCCACCACCACTTCCGCCTCCTCCGTCTGCACCGCTATGTCCGCCTGCTCCGTCTGCACCACTGTCTTCCTCCTCCTCTACTGGGACCTCCTCCAGGCTCAAGATTGTTATGTCTTATATTGTTATAGTAGAGAAGTGTATCAGACGCACCCAGCCATTGTTATACTCCAGCGCAGTGTGTGCATTCTCCCATCTCCCAATGTTTGGTGGTTGATAGTTGCCACCCATATACAGCCCCCACCCTCAAAAAAGAAGTCTAGGAGAAGAAGCTCTGCTGAGGTCTGCTATAAGGAGAGGTAAGTAAAGGCAGAGTAATGCTGGGAGTTGTAGTTATTTAACTGGGACTGTATGTTAGGGCTGAAGAGAGGGATGTTATTTACATGGGACTCAATGTTCAGGGGGTGATGCTATTTACATGGGACTGTGTTAGAGGGGGCTGTGGAAGGGAGTGATGTTATTTACATGGGACTGTATGTTGATGGCGGCTGTGGGAGGGGATGATGTTATTTCATGGGAGTGCATTTTGGAGGGGGCTGTGGGAGGGGGTGATGTTATTTCATGGGAGTGCATTTTGGAGGGGGCTGTGGGAGGGGGTGATGTTATTTTCATGGAACTGTATGTTGAAGGCGGCTGCGGAGGGAGTGATGTTCTTTATATGGGACTGTATATTGGAAATGCTGAAGGGGGGGAGTGATGTTATTTACATGGGACTGTATGTTGGAGGGGCTGAAGGGAGGGGAGTGATGTTATTTACATGGGACTGTATGTTGGAGGGGCTGAAGGGAGGGGAGTGATGTTATTTACATGGGACTCTATGGCAGAGGGAGGGAAAATAATTTTATTTACATGGGACTGTATGGCGGAAGGGCTGAGGAATCATCATTGCTGAGGGCAGGAGCAATATAACTACAGAGGGGGCAGTATGAATACTGAGGGCACTTCAGGGTAAGCATTATAACAGAAGGGGCAATATAAATACTGGGGCACTGTAGGGGTATTGTAGGGGTATTTTAAATCCAGGGGACATTGTAGATGTTCTTATTATTACTGGGGCCTCTATAGGAAGGATCCACGTTATTTCTACTAAGAGCACTATGGGGGATCTTATTACTACTGAGGGGTCTGTAGAGAGGTTTATTACCACTGGGGGAACAATAGGGGGGCCTTATTTCTTACAGATGCACATTGTCCATGCTTTAAAGACCTTCGCATTTGAAATAGATGAGGTCGTCATGTTTCGCCACCAAACCTCCTTGCCCTGTCACAAACCGACCAACCGCTTTATTCAGCTTCTTCCTCATCTTTTCCACCGCTGTCACTGACCTTGCATTTCTCCAACATCTCCTCTGGATGATATCAGACCATACCATCACCGCCTTAGGCCACCTCAGCCGCCATCTGGCCATTTCCATCCTCATGTCGGCAATCAGCTGTATCACCTTAAGCCAACCCAGATCGTTTCCACCAGCATGAACTACAATCACATCCGGTGCTGATTTTCCGGCTGCCAACTCCGACATCATTTCCTGCAGCCGACTCCATTGCAGGCCCCTTCTTCCAAACCACCGGACTTCACACTTATCCCTGGGCAGCCCCAGGTTCAGACCGTATGGTCGCCTCGATGCTCGTCTTGCGGCCCAATGCACATATGAGTGCCCGACAATCCAAATCTTCCTTTTCCCTGAAACAAGAAATTAAACAAAATGAGAGCACCAAATTCACGAACTTATTCATATCCATGTCAGTCAACAGTCACTACAATTCAACTTCACGACTCGCTAACACAAATGCTCCATTTCACTTCTTGATAGCCCGAACATATGTCTTGAAAGCACCACTTTTCCACCTTCCTAACTTCTTTATATGCTCCTCCCCCAAACCCTTCGCTGCCGCCTCCGACGCGGCGCCAATACGAAAGGAATGGGAACCAAAGCTTGAAGCATCTAATCCGGCTGCCGTCAGTGCCTTCTTCAGTATCGCACAAAACTGGAAACGAGACAACGCCGATCCATCCCTATAAATCAAAAACGCCCCCTCCTTATTACCCCTAATCTTAATATACTTGTCGACTGCCAATAAAGGACAGCCTTGCTGATTTGTACTCTTAATGTATATCCATGTCCCTGTCCCCTTCTGATCCGTCTTCGAACGAGCAATAAAGCACGCTACCTTGTCTTCCAAACAATGGACCTGACCCCATCTTAAGCCTGACTTTCCCTGTTTTGATCTGGCCACCAACTCCCCAAGCCTGAAAGCCCCAGCGAAAGCCAATGTAAACGCCGTTTCCCACAAAACCGTCTCATAGTCATCTCTACAAATATCCCCTAAAACATTCAAAATCTTACACAACCTACTTGAATCAATAGGTTTCCCTCTTATCAGGTTGTACCTTCGCTACCCTTCCCCACCCTTTCAAAATCCTCCGAACAATAAAACTTTTACCTGGGTCCTCTCCACCCCCCAATTTCGTAAAAAAAGGACACCGCCGCCACCGCTGTGGCGGCCCTCCCCTTACTCGCCCCCCTCCGTCTCAAATTACTCAACAACCTCAACAAGCGATTCGTAGACTTATCTTCAGGGAACTTTGCAGACAACTCATTCCACTCATTCCATTCCTTCTGATAAGCTTGCCATGTCTTTTCAGCCAAAGAGCTTCTCACTAACTCCATCAGGACCGGGTCACCACCTGCCAAATACAATCAGGGCAATGCTCACTAACCTGCTCTGCACCAGGGGCCAATATAAAAAACTTGTCCATTTTTCCTCTTGATAGTGTGTCAGCTATCCCGTTATTCACCCCCGGTACGTGCTTTGCCACAAAATGAATATTCAACTGCATACACTTCAATACCAGGTGCCTCAACAGTCTCACTACTGGCCCCAAGGAGCTGGACAAATTGTTAATCCCGTTGACTACGCTCATATTATCTGACCAGAACACCACCCACTTGTCTTTCAACTCCTGTCCCCAAAGTTCAACTGCCACTACAATCGGGAACAACTCCAAGAGAGTTAGATTCAACAGGAACCCCTCCTTCTCTCAGCTACGTGGCCATCTCCCTGCACATTATCTTCCTCCAAAATACGCCCCAAACCCATATGACCCAGCCGCATCAGTAAACAGACGCAACTTCTGATTGGATGCTGGCTCCTCAACCCAAACCGCCACTCCATTGAAATCTTTCAGAAAACGATCCCATACTAACAAATCCTCCCTTAATTCCTTCGTAATTCTGATTTTATGAAACGATTTCCTGACCCCCACCGTACTCCTCTCCAATCTTCTACTAAAGATCCTCCCCATTGGGATTACTCGACAAGCAAAGTTCAGCGAACCCATCAGAGACTGCATTTCCTTCAAGGTCACCTTCTCACTATTCAAAAATCTATGCACCGCAACCTTCAGTGTGGATACCTTGTCCACCAGCAACCTACACACCCCAGCCTCTGAATCTATCTCTATACCCAAATAAACCAAATTCGTTGAGGGCTGCACTGTCTTGTCCCCGGCCACCGGAACCCCAAACTCGTCCAAGAGACCAACAAACTCCCTAACCACCACTTCGCACTGTTCCAACCCAGGTGGCCCCAAGATCAAAAAATCGTCCAAATAGTGTGCAATGTAACCCCACCCAGCAAGTTGCTCCAGACACCAATGCAAAAACAAGCTAAACGTTTCAAACAAAGCACACGAAACTGCGCAACCCATAGGTAAACACTTGTCTACATAAAATCCACCCTCAAAGAAACAACCAGTAAACCTAAAACTGCTGGGATGAAGCGGAAGCAATCTAAATGCTGATTCAATATCAACTTTTGCCATAAGAGCCCCTTTTCCTAACTCCTTAACCAACTCCACCGCTTCTTCAAATGACTGATAGTGCACCTCACAAAGGTCCCTATTGATAGCGTCGTTCACAGAGCCCCCTTTCGGGTAAGAAAGATGCTGAATCATCCTAAATTTACCCTTTTCCTTTTTGGGCACTACTCCTAAAGGTGACAAAACCAAACCTCTCACCGGAGGTTCTACAAATGGGCCTACCATTCTGCCCAAGCTAACCTCTTTCCCCAGCTTCTCTCTCAAAACCTCTGGGTGCTCCCTCACTGACTTCAAATTTCTGACCCTTACAGCCCCTGCAACATCCCCGCTTACTGGTAATTTGAAACCCTCCGAAAACCCTTCCTCTAACAACATCGCAACTGCCTTATCTGGATATGCCCTGAGCCACTCCCTTAGCTTGTCTACTTTCACCGGTGTTGCCCCCTTTGAATCCAATCCGAAAGGACTGGGGGCCCTGACCTCCAGAATTTGCCTCCTTCTTCTTAAGACAATCCATCTGTGGGTGACTCAAACCACAACTACTGCAGCAATGGCGGAATCTACACGAGAATCCCCTCTTACAGGCCTTCTCATTATAAGCCCAACAGACTGCCTTCAATCTGTTAAACCCGCCCGTAGGGTTCCCAAAACCGGCGGTTCTTTCTTTAATCAAGAGTCTGGACCATAAGTCTAAATCTTTTGCCCAAAACTCAAAATGCTGTTGCCCACCATCTTTTTCCTAAACGCCCTATCATACTCATACCAACCCATGCCACCATAAAAGGAAAATGCATCTATGATCAGATCCATGTATTTCCACAAGCTTCCCGCCTGCTCCGGCTTCTGCTCTGTCAAAATACTTGTATAAACCACAAAACCCCTCACCCATTCCATTATAGACTTTCTCCTAAAGTCCCTTCCCCCTTTCTTGTCTTCTCTGTCTGCACTGCCTCCCTAGTGAGATCAAAAACATCCACAAACTTCCCCTCCCTGATTTTTTTTACCAACTTCTTGGGCACATGGGAATATGTGGGAGAAAGGGAGCAAGCATAGGTGTCACCCGCCCCCAGTACTGCCTCCCTCTGCAAACCGGGCCCCTCACCCATTACTTTGCTGTGCCCCCTATCCTTCTGTTTAAGTAACCTTACGCACTTCTTAAATGTTTTAAGGATACCCCCTTCTCCCTCGTTCTCAGATGTCTCATCCCCTGACGAATCAGAGGACGACTCACCCAGCTGGTCGTCGTTCCGGGCAGACGCCTGTGGCTCCTCGGTTGCTGCAGTCAATGGTGCGGTTCCTGATTCATGAGATGAGGATGCTGCCTCCTGGGAAGGGAGCGCTGCGACTTGCTGTTCCTGATCCCGTTCCGGAGCCCTGGAATTACAAACAGAGGGCCAGCTTCCGTCCACAACAGATCCGGGGCGCGCCCCACTGGTGCTAGGTGGCTGCTGATTAGCTGCTGAATTTATATTATTCATCTGTGGCCCAATGACACCGAACGGGGGTTGAATACCCATATATGGATACATACTCTGAAATGCTTGAAGCAGTAGGGCCTGAGGCTGAGCCCCGGGTAGCTGAGGAAAACTAAATGCAGAGCCAGGCTGCATAAGAGGGGTGCCCTGAAACCAGGGAACAGAACTAGCCCAGGGACCTAGCAATGAACTCCCAGGCCCCATAGCCACTGGGCCGGAGGGAAAATTCCACTGAAAGGGGGTAACAACGCCAGGAAACAAGGGAATGTGGCCCATGACCGGCTGGGCAGGGCTACTCATGGCCTGGGAGGCAGAGCCAGGGGCCTGGGTAGCATAGCTATGGGCCTGGATACCTGAGACAGGAACCTGGGTATCAGGGGTAAGAACCTGGGCAGCCTGTATAGAGGCCTGGGCAGCCGAGCTGGGGGGCTGGAAGCCCCCTTTGTCAATAGCCCCAATATATGAGGGAGTCACTAGGGGAGTGCAGGACATGCCCCAGGCTCCACCAAGCTCGGAGGGGGCCTGGTAAGCCCTCCATCACAAGGGGGAGCAAGACCTGGGGGTAGAGGCGGCGTAGGTACCCCAGGAGACACGGCAATAGAGGAGGCCGCCTGCCCGCGTCCCCGAGAAGACCAACAGGAGCTCCGACCCTGCTCACTAACCCCAAGGGGTCAGAGCTCTCAAGGGGCCCATTAGAGGACCCCCCCGCCTGCAATACCCCTCCGGCACCAGGAGAAAGCTGGGGTACCTGTGCCGGAGAGTCCGAGTCGGCGGTCACGTGGCCCGGAAGAACCGGAAGTACACGGCCGCCGACCGGAAATACGGGAGTTCCGGCGCCGCACGCAGCTGCCTGCACCCCGGAGCTCCCGGCAGACACGTAGCGATCTGCAGCACCAGGAGGGGAAGCAGGGGAAGAAGGGGGGAAAAAAGGAGGAGGGGGAGAAAGGGGAGCAGGAACGGGAGACGCAGGAGGAGGGACACACGAAGCGGGGGCAGAGGGAGAAGACAGGGAAGGAATGGAAGCAGGAGGGGAAGGAGAAACAGAATGGACAGAGAGCGGAGGCCGGGACCTGAGCCCCTTAAGAGACCTACCAGGCGTAGCTGCATCCCGGAATCTCAGGGGGACCTTCACTGAGCGCCGCAGCTTCTTCCTAGCCGGTTCTCCTTCCATCCTCTGGGGCAGGCTGGAGTCCACGATCAGCTGGCTCATGACGTCCTCTTCAGGTGAGATCCGAAAAATCTTCTTGCCTACCTGCTCTCACCTGTCCTGCTTTATACCTGTAACTCCGCCCCCTTTTTTCCCGCCAAAACCTAACCACTCCCCCTATTCTTCCCGCCGAAATTAGCCCCTCTATTTTTCTACCTAAGCCCCCTGCTGAAACCTAGCCCACCCCCTCTCTCCCTCAGCGCCATCTTGTCCCACCAGCTGCCTATGAAACTACCCCTAACCCCTTATAGCTCCCTGCACCCCTAAACCTCCAAACTGCTCCTGTGGGGATCGCAGAGACCCCCCTTATGGCTCCTCACCGGGAGGGCCTCCTGCCCCCCACCTCGTCACTCTTAGGAAGCAGAGACAGTTGCTTGTAATGATGAAGCAGAGAGTGGCCGATATCCCGCGCATGTGCAGTTCACCTCCAGGATCGGCACCAGCTATCCTTAGCAGAATGCTGTTAGCTGGCGCATGCGCACTGCTGGAAGCAATGCCAAAGCCCACCTTGGTCAGAACAGTGCGTGTGCCGGGGCCCAGCGGTGAACTGCACAAGCATGGCATTTCCAGGGTTTACAGGGTGGACCAGACAGGGGGTTAGGGAGGAGTTATGCACTGTCGCTCCATGGCACTTACTGCCCGAACGCCGCCCCTGAGTACCGTTTGATTCATGTTTCTTTGCGCTACAGTGCAGAAGGTGACATTTTGGTTACAGACTCCCTTTAAAGTGTAACAGCCATTTCACTACCAAAAATGAAATTCCTAACATATGTCATGCTGAAGGGCAGATATTTATGAATCTGTATTTTTCAGTTAATTTTACCTTTCTTATGTCTGTATTCAGCCCTTAGCCTCCCTATTTCTCTGTGCCTCTATTTCAGTGTCTTCCTAAAATGGTCTCTGCTGCTCTTCCTGTGTTGATGTTTGCCCTCTCCTTGAGGCCGTCCTGTATTTCCCTCACTTCCCATAAGCCTTTGCTCTAATCACATGAACTAGCAGAACCAATCAGAATACAGATAACATCCCCACTATTCAAGAGCAGTGTGTATTCTCTCATATACAGATAACCAGCCAGAAGCCCTGCATTACATGAAGTCAGTAAGAATTTACTCTTAGTAAATTAGTATTAGTATTAACCTCTGAATAGTTACTTGTCCCTCATTATCTTCCGCACTCACAGGGAGGGGGGGTTCTTTAGCTGCTCATATCTTTGGTTTGGTACCAGCTAGAAATATGGTATATTTGTATTGTCTTAAAGCTGACATTACAGGCTTTAAGGCAATACCAAAATGACATAAATCTGTTAACTACATGGGGAGATATCACTCATAGAAATCGGGATGCTGTAAATGAAGCTGAAAATGAAAGTATAAGAAGATTTTACTCACACTCACAATTATTCCCAGCTCATTTTCTAACAATGATTTCTCCTCTGTTGCTTAGAGCTCCCATTAAAGCCTGGACTGTCCTCTTTCAAACAAGCCAAGTTGCATGTTTCTAGCTGGTACCATTCAGAAGATATCAACCTGTAAAGCAGCCCTCCCCTCTCCACTTTCTGCCTCAGCCCAGCACCAGGCACTCAGGGCTGAGCTCCTCCCCCCGAGTGCAGATCCGTCTTCTGTTGTGAAATAGAGAAGACGTTCTGCCCTTGACAACAGCTTCAGATAAGACCAGTTGGATTAGGGAAGTAGCATGCATCTGTGGGGGTTAGTAGCAGCTAAAACTGAGAATTATCACATTTTAAAGGGAATCTATCACAAAAACCTGTTCTATATTTTATTTATGCTCAAAAAATCTATTATATATTTGTAAGAAATAATAAATAAATAAATAAATAAAAATTCCAATGTGTAAAATATTATAAATAAATATTAGATTTTACCATATTTACCATCTTTGGTCACCAGGGGGAGCTCTGCTGGCCAAATGAGGCTTTGAGCAACCTGTAAGTAGGCATGCTGCAAAAAAGTGGGTGGTACCAATGACATCACCAATTCACACCTTCAGCGGTGACATCACTGCTTCAGCAAGATAAGATGAGACAATGGCTTCGTTACAAAAACACAGATCTCTGGTCCTCAGGCTCTTCCCCCACTGGTCACATGGCCGATTACATCACTAAGGTCCTACAGCCCCAAGAACCTCCATCTACTCTGTTTCTGAGTCCTGGGCCGCTCACCCCAGCAGTACACTCAGCAAAAATTGTCTGCACTGCTCGGGTGAGCTGCCATAGAATTTAGAACAGGCAGCCTAATGAAGACAAGGACGCTGCTGCAGGGGTGAGGAGCAGGCACAGTGGGCTTCCCCCAGCAGCAAGGAGGGAGGACCTGGCTGTGTGTTACTGGTGTCATCACAGAGGCGGGCTCACGTCTTTCATTCATTCTCTATAGGGTCAGCAGCGACTGAGGAAACCTATGTACATGCCTGCCATAAGTGAGGTGCCATTGTGTTGTAAACCCAGACTGTCACACTTTACTTCCAACATGGCAGCCCCCATGTAAGGCAAGAAAACTGAATAAAAAAAAAACATTTACACAATTTGAAAAATACATTATGTTAAAACCTGCTTTTGTTATGTTGTAAAACATATCAAAATTTTTTTCTTCGCGATAGTGTCCCTTTAAAGCAGAAAAGCATTTATACAGCAGGGAGTACAGTCATGGCCAAAAGTTTTGAGAATGACACAAATCTTCTATTTTCACATGATGTGCTGCCCTCTGGTTTTTATGTGTGTTTGTCAGATGTTTTTATCACATACAGAAATATAATTGCAATCATATTATGAGTAACAAAAGCTTATATTGACAGTTAGAATGAGTTAATGCAGCAAGTCAATATTTGCAGTGTTGACCCTTCTTCTTCAGGACCTCTGCAATTCTCCCTGGCATGCTCTCAATCAACTTCTGGACCAAATCCTGACTGATAGCAGTCCATTCTTGCACAATCAATGCTTGCATTTTGTCAGAATTTGTAGGTTTTTGTTTGTCCACCCGTCTCTTGATGATTGATCACAAGTTCTCAATGGGATTAAGATCTGGGGAGTTTCCAGGCCATGGACCCAAAATCTCTGTTTTGTTCCCTGAGGCATTTAGTTATCACTAGAGATGAGCGAGTAGTGAAATATTCGAAAGTTCGAAATTCGATTCGAATAGACCGCGAAATTCGACTATTCGACCGGATATCGAATCCCATTAAAGTCTATGGGAAAAAAATGCTCGCCACTTGGAAATCTCAATTCGACCACTTGGAGGTCACCAAGTCCACCCTGGAACCTCAGAAAAGGATGCCAACACTGCTGGAATGCAACTGGGACAGCAGGGGAAGCATGTCTGGGTGCATATAACGCGCCCAAGTCGCACTATTCGCCCT
>ONZH01020213.1:0-37173 GCA_900303285.1 Rhinella marina
ATGAATCTCACTTCTGTGATTAATCTTGCATGAAATGCACGGAAGAGAAGCTTAGGAATAAACACTGTACAGCACTCACTGGTAAGAATGCATTCATAATTAGTTATTATTTTCAACAGCAGTCCCAGATTACAGCTGCCTCTTAAATGTATGTTGTACTTCAAACAAATGCACGAGATTTTATGCAGTATTGTCATCAACATGAAACAGAAAATACAGTGTAATTATTACATTTTTCAGCACAAGATTATCTTTAATATTGTGTTTATGTATTTTCTCATTCCCAAGCCATTTATTGAGAGCATCCTCAACAACAAGGATAATTCCACCAAGTACAATCATCTATAAATACATAAATAACATTTGAATAATTCTTTACTTATTGTCTCACAAAACAATGAAGCCGATGGAAAAATAAAAAGCACATGGAAATACATTGGAGATACAAGCAATTCTGGACATTTTATTGAAATATTTTGGTTCCAAGTTTGACCTATGGAACAAAAAGTGATATACTGAAATCAAAATGTTGCTAGGGCAAATAAAAGATATATGCAGTTTTAATGTATGTCCAGATAGGACAAATATGCTGTGGATTTTCTTCAGGGAAAATCTGCTGTATATCTGCCAGAAATCTACAGCAGCAAAATTCTCACCAAATGATGCAGGTAAATGCTATGGATTTGTCGCAGATTTCTACCCTCTCCATTGCAAAGGGGAAAATAAGCAGCGAAAACCTACAACATAATGTGGCATGCTGCAGATTTAAAATCTGTACCCCAGTCAAGTTTTGGGAGCATGTGGATGAGGAGTTTTAGAATCTCATTAACTGTGCTACTACTGTATTGCAGATTTTCAGCTTGCAGTTCTAATGAGGAAAATCCACAGTTTATTCACACATTGTAGCTGTAACCTTAAGAAACAGAAGAAAAAAAAATCATAACCATCATAATTCTTGCCCATTAATTGTGTTGTGTATTACAGCTCAGCCCTATTTAACCCTTTTAGACTGCAGCCATGACAGCAATCAACTAAGTCCATGCAAGTCTTGTTTGGCCAGACATTTCACCTGCAGTAGCCCCTGCTAAGAAAATTACAAGCATTACAAGAAAGCTGTGCTGTAGATACAGGCTCATGGTTCCAGGTGCAAAAGCACAGCTTAGGCCCCCCTTTACCTGACATAACTTTTCTTAAAGGGTGCTGGCAGCAGCCTTAATTTTCAGCTGCATCACTGGCAATGTTCCATCTAGACCTCATATACATGG
This sequence comes from Rhinella marina, assembly GCA_900303285.1. Lineage (NCBI taxonomy): Eukaryota > Metazoa > Chordata > Amphibia > Anura > Bufonidae > Rhinella > Rhinella marina. Next base: position 1,266 of record ONZH01020213.1, read on the forward strand.
TGGTCTAAGGTAGTAAAGGGCTTAATGTCTGCATACTTGATGGTCTATGACAGTAAATGTGTCAGCATCCTTGGTGATCTAGTGCAATGAAAGGGTTAATGTCAGCATACCTGGTGTTCTAGGATAGTGAAGGGGATTTATGACAGCATAACTAATGGTCTAGTGCAGTAAGGTGGCTAAATATTACTAGGGTCTAGGGCAGTGAAAGGACTAATTCCAGTATGTTTGGTTGCATTGGACTTTAAGGGATTTATTTCAGTATCCTTTAAGGCAAAGGGTTAATTTAAATATCTCTGGTGGGACATATAAATACTCCCACCTTCTAAATGCACACTGCTAACTAGTGTCCCCAGTATGTTTGTGTGTATAAGATAAACAAATTAGATTGTGAATAATTAGAATCTGCAACAAAATATGTTAGTGATATATAAAGTGAGTATATGAGTAATACATAAAATAAAATATTAAAAAAAATGTTTTCACTGTTCTAAAGAACAATGTAGCAAAATAAAGAAGAGAATGGATTCTAGACATATTCTTCATCTGATACAAAATTCTCAGCCTCTTGAAAAATCTTGTCCTAGGGGCAAGACCACACTTTGCATTCACAAACATCATCATCGCCATCTCATACACAGTGCTTTTAGAAAGGCTCCAGACCCTTTTAACTTTTTTCATATTTTGTTATATTGCAGCCTTGTGCTAAAATAAAAATAATGAAAAAATGAAAACTGAATTTTTGAAATGTTTGCAAATTTATTGAAAAAGAAAAAAAAATTGCACGGACATAAGTATTCAGACCTATTCTTATGACACTTAAAACTTTGCTCTGGGGATTACCACAATGCCAGGGCCAGAGAAATGAAACTTGGACAAAGACATGGATGTGCACCACATTTGTAGACTGACCAGTCAATTTTTTGGAATGCAGTGGTACTCCTGTTTGCTTGGCAAAAATTCTTACCATGCCGCCTTTAGGACCCAATGAGAGTCAATTATTTTGGAAATCGGTGGTGCTCTTATTTCCTGGTGAAAAATACTATCACACTGCCTGGGCCACAGCACAAAAAAGTAAAGTACTTTTGGCAATTTTGAAGCTGTTTCTAGTCCACCTGTTGTAAATTCAGTTGAGTGGATATAACTTTGGAAAAAAAAAAAAACTATCTAGATAAGGTTTCGCAGCTTTCAATATACAGTACAGACCAAAAGTTTGGACACACCTTCTCATTCAAAGAGTTTTCTGTATTTTCATGACTATGAAAATTGTAGATTCACACTGAAGGCATCAAAACTATGAATTAACACATGTGGAATTATATACTTAACAAAAAAGTGTGAAACAACTGGAAATATGTCTTATATGTTCTTCAAAGTAGCCACTTTTTGCTTTAATTTCTGCTTTGCACACTCTTGGCATTCTCTTGATGAGCTTCAAGAGGTAGTCACCTGAAATGATTTTTCACTTCACAGGTGTGCCCTGTCAGGTTTAATAAGTGGGATTTCTTGCCGTATAAATGGGGTTGGGACCATGAGTTGTGTTGGGCAGAAGTCAGGTGGATACACAGCTGGTAGTCCTACTGAATAGACTGTTAGAATTTGTATTATGGCAAGAAAAAAGCAGCTAAGTAAAAAAAAACGAGTGGCCATCATTACTTTAAGAAATGAAGGTCAGTCAGTCCGAAAAATTGGGAAAACTTTGAACGTGTCCCCAAGTGCAGTCGCAAAAACCCATCAAGCGCTACAAAGAAACTGTCACCTCTGCTGCGGAGGATAAGTTCATCCGAGTCACCAGCCTCAGAAATCGCAGATTAACAGCAGCTCAGATTAGAGACCAGGTCAATGCCACACAGAGTTCTAGCAGCAGACACATCTCTACAACAACTGTTAAGAGGAGACTGTGTGCAGCAGGCCTTCATGGTAAAATAGCTGCTAGGAAACCACTGCTAAGGACAGGCAACAAGCAGAAGAGACTTGTTTCGGCTAAAGAACACAAGGAATGGACATTAGACCAGTGGAAATCTGTGCTTTGGTCTGATGAGTCCAAATTTGAGATCTTTGGTTTCAACCACCGTGTCTTTTTGCGACGCAGAAAAGGTGAACGGATGGGGGCGGAGCCTAACCGCTGTGCAAGACAGAGGTCTGAGGGAAGAGCTCCTGCCTCACAGACCCGTGCTTTTCTGCTTAATAGCACTGGAGACCATCCACTATGGTCAAGATCGGGAAAGATAGACCCAGAGAACCCCCTGGGACCCCCAAGCAGAAGAAAATCAAGCGGAGATGAACAAATTCCTTAGGAGAAAGTTGGCAGTCTCCCCAGCGCGGCTCAACAAGATGGCGCAGCAAGCGCGCGCGCATGATTCCGATGGTGCAGAGGAGGAAGACGGAGACTGCATGTCGGGAGTTGGAGAGATGACACAGGTGGACAACAATGATGCTTTAACTAAAACCTTCTTTAAAGCTACTTTGTCGCAGGCCCTAGAACCGCTGATCCAAGAAATCAGGGACTTGAGGCACGACATGAAGAGTTTGGGAACTAGGGTAGAGGCTCTTTAGCACAAACAAGGCCTAGTAGTCACCCATAGCACGGCAGCGGTACGCATATGTGAAGATTAGATCCATGCATTGAACAACGCTCACCTCATGATTGAGGATCAAGAATACAAAAGTCGCAGGAAGAATATCCGACTTAAAGGTCTTCCAGAAGTGGTTCAGCCTGAAGAACTGAAATCTGTAGCCAAGCAACTGTTTGCGGACCTCTTGGGAAATGATAAGGCGGAAGCCATCATCATTGAGAGGATTTATCGCTTACTAGGCCCGGCTCCAAAGCAGGAACAACCCCCAAGAGATGTCATCTGCAGCCTATTAAGTTTTAGAGACACTGCGGCCATTTTGCAAGCATCCCGAGACAAGAAGGACTTACGGTATGGAGATTCTCTGATTCTTGTCTTTCAGGACATTGCCCACTCTACTTTGTCCAAGCGCCGTGCCCTAAAGCCACTTACCGACCACCTCAGAAACCTCAAAATACTATACAGGTGGCTTTTTCCATTTGGGCATTCCTTTGCTAAAAATGGCCACCGCTGTATCATCCGCACGCTGCAAGATTTAGAGGCAGCGTGGAATATACTAGGCACTGAACCATTACCTATAGAGTCGTGGTTACCTGTGGATATCCAGCTGTCTAAGCTTCCTCCTTTGCCTAACCTGGAGCCGTGGGAGGTTGTATCTAGGCGCAAGACCCCTAACAGTAAGAGACGCTTAGAATAAGATCTTCATTCCTTCGCATTGTCGGAACTGTGACTTTAGCAGAAACATCCTGACAAGATGGCAGTGCTTTCAGAAGTCAAGACTCTGCCTGCGCAAGATGTCACCATCTCCCTTTGATGCTTTCCCGGTTGCATTTCACCCACAGAACTGGTGATACGTTTTCATATATGTCTGTTTGGACTATTGCGTTACAGCGTCACCTTTCCTCTGCAGGGTCTCCCTGGCCAACAGCATAACCTATTACTACTTACTTCTCTAGTGCTATTATACATTACTAGAGATGAGCGAACATGCTCGTCCGAGCTTGGTGCTCGTTCGAGCATTAGTGTATTCGCAAATGCTCGCTACTCGGACGAGCATATCGCGATCCTCGAGGAAATGGCAACTTCCTCTTCCTGCATGTTAGCTGCCTTTTTTCAGCCAATCAACATGCAGGAGAGTCTTTGGTACCTCCTAGCATCACGTGGGGCCCCTACAAGTCGATAGCAGGGATTAGCTGGCCAGATCAGATGACCTTGAAATATAAGAATCTGGTCCCGCGCTGCTCGTGTCATACGCCGTCTGCATGAGATTAGGGATAGAGCTGCTGTCTGTCAGGGAGAGTATTAGGGCCTGAATTTAGATGTTGGTTAGGCAGGAATCACCCACAAAGAACCCAACGCTCCTTCTAAGGGCTACAACGACATTTTTTTTTTTTGGCCTCCTCTCGGCTGCTGGCTGGGACTTGTAGTGCAGCTACTGCCATCTTGGCTGCACACTGTTAGGGCGTGAAATTAGAATGTGGTTAGGCAGGAATCATCCACAAAGAACCCAACGCTCCTTCTAAGGGCTACAACGACATTTTTTTTTTTTGGCCTCCTCTCGGCTTCTGGCTGGGACTTGTAGTGCTCAGTTATATAAACTACAGTCCAGTGAACAATTGTGAGGTGTGCGATACACTAGCCGCAGTCTAGAGAATACGTTTTTATTCTCAGTTATATAAACTACAGTCCAGTGAACAATTGTGAGGTGTGCGGTACACTAGCCGCAGTCTAGAGAATACGTTTTTATTCTCAGTTATATAAACTACAGTCCAATGAACAATAGTGAGGTGTGCGGTACACTAGCCACAGTCTAGAGAATACGTTTTTATTCTCAGTTACATAAACTACAGTCCAGTGAACAATTGTGAGGTGTGCGATACACTAGCCGCAGTCTAGAGAATACGTTTTTATTCTCAGTTATATAAACTACAGTCCAGTGAACAATTGTGAGGTGTGCGGTACACTAGCCGCAGTCTAGAGAATACGTTTTTATTCTCAGTTATATAAACTACAGTCCAGTGAACAATTGTAATGTGTGCGATACACTAGCCGCAGTCTAGAGAATACGTTTTTTCTCTCAGTTATATATCCTACAGTGCAGTGCAAAATTGAGTGGTTTGCGGTGCAATAGCTGGAGTCTAAACACTACATTTTTTTCCCTCAGATAGTAATTCTACTGTCTACTGAATACGGTTTTGGCCTCAGATATTAAGTCGACAGTTTGGTGAATATACAAAATGTTGAACCCAAGGGCTAAGGGTCGAGGACGAGGGCGTGGGCGTTCAAGTAGTGTAGGGGGCAGAGTCCGTGGTCCTGGGCAGGGTGACACTGTACATGCTGATAAGGGAGCAGTGGAACGCCGCAGAGTTTCGCTCCCTAGCTTCATCTCGCAACTTACTGGGTCACGTGGTACACCCCTATTGAAACCACAACAGTGTGAACAGGTGATGACGTGGATAGCGGACAATGCGTCCAGTAATTTATCCACCACTCAGTCTTCCACGCAGTCCACCCACGTTAGCCAAGGGAGTAGACCTCTGGCTCCTCCAGCTCAACCTCCTTCCCCCCAGCCTGCCCCCCCCCCCCACGGAAAATATGGATTCAGATCCGGCATACTCACAGGAACTCTTTTCAGGACCCTACCCACAGACACAAACCACTGCTCAAGAGCAACCTGATTGGTTGCTCTGTCCCGATGCCCAAAATTTAGAACTTTCGCAGTCTGTGGGTGATGAGAGTGTGGACTTAGGGCAAGTAGTGCGTGAAGAGGTGTCGGATGATGATGATGATGATGAGACACGGTTGTCAGACAGTGACGTTGTTGTCAGGGCAGTAAGTCCGAGGGGGGAGCAGAGTGAGGAATCGGAGGAAGAGCTGGTGGATGATGAGGTGACTGACCCGAGCTGGGTTGGTAATCCAACTCAAGACAGTGCTTCTGAGGGGGAGGCAAGTGCAGCACCAGAACAAGTTGGAAGAGGCAGTGGGGTGGCCAGAGGGAGAAGCAGGGCCAGAGCAGGTAGATCAGCAAATGTTTCACGGAGTCAAGCTCTCGTGCCGAGGCCTAGATGTTCGCAGGTCTGGAGGTTTTTTAAAGAAAGTGAGGATGACCGACGGACTGTGGTGTGCAACCTGTGCCACACCAGGATCAGCAGGGGAGCCACCACTACCAGCCTAACCACTACCAGCATGCGCACGTATATAAGTGCTAAACACCCGACTCAGTGGAACCAAGGCCGTTCACCTCCTGCGGGTCACACCACTGCCCCTTCCCCTGTGTCACATGCTGGCTCGGCGAGTCAACCCCCCGTCCAGGACCCCGGCACGAGCACCTCCCACCCTACAACCAGCCCTTCACCTCCACGATCCTCCACAACCTCCACCAATGTGTCCCAGCGCAGCGTTCAGCTGTCTTTGCAGCAGACATTTGAGTGCAAGCGCAAATACAATTCCAGCCACCCACATGCACAAGCCCTAAACGTCCATATCTCCAAATTGTTGAGCCTGGAGATGCTGCCCTATAGACTGGTAGAGACTGAGGCTTTCCGCAACCTGATGGCGGTGGCTGTCCCTCGGTACTTGGTCCCCAGCCGCCACTATTTTTCCCGATGTGCCGTCCCAGCCCTACACCAGCACGTGTCAGAGAACATCATCCGTGCCCTGACCAACGCGGTTAGTGATAAGGTCCACCTAACCACGGACACGTTGACAAGTCCTGCCGGGCAGGGACACTATATCTCACTGACGGCACATTGGGTTAACTTGGTGGAGGCTGGGACCAAGTCTGACCCTGGGGCCGCTCATGTACTGCCCACACTAAGGATTGCGGGGCCTACCTCGGTCACAGTTTCTCAGATGTACTATGCCTCTTCCTCCAACCCCTCTCCTCCTCCTCCTCCGAATTACCATCCGTGGGCACGGCGCCTTCAGTCGGTAGCTCTAGGCGCAGCAGCAGTGCCGTGGGTAAGCGCAAGCAGGCGGTGCTCAAACTGCTGAGCTTAGGTGACAAAAGGCACACCGCCAAAGAGCTGTTACAGGGCATCACGGCGCAGACTGATCTGTGGCTGGCACCGCTGAACCTCAAGCCAGGCATGGTTGTGTGTGACAACGGGCGTAACCTGGTGGCGGCTCTGCAACTTGGCAGACTGACACATGTGCCATGCCTGGCCCACGTGTTCAATCTCATAGTTTAGCGGTTCCTCAAGACATACCCCAATTTGTCAGATTTGCTCACCAAGGTGCGCCGCATATGTGCGCATTTCCGCAAGTCAACCACAGATGCTTCCACTCTTAGGGCAGCGCAGCGGCGCCTACAACTGCCAGCTCACCAACTGTTGTGCGACTTGCCCACGAGATGGAATTCGACATTAAACATGTTATCCAGAGTTTACCAGCAGCGCAGAGCGATTGTAGACTGCCAGATGTCAACTTCCACCAGAACTGGTAGTCAGGACAGTCAGCTTCCTCAAGTCTACAATGAGGAGTGGACGTGGATGTCTGATATCTGTCAGGTGTTGAGGAACCGAGGAGTCAACACAGATGGTCAGCGGCGATGCCGCCATTATCAGCCTCACCATCCCACTGCTTTGCCTGTTGAAAAACTCACTGCTCAGCATGAAGTCAGAAGCTTTGCGCTTGTCACAGGAGATGGGGGAAGAAGATATGTCGCTTGATAGCCAGAGCACCCTCCGGTCTGTTTCTCAGCGCGTATTGGAGGAGGGGGATGAGGAGGAAGAGGAGAAGAATGTTGGCGAGACAGAAGAGGGTACCAATGCTCAGTCCTTCTTAACTCTTGAGCGTGTATGGGCTGAAGAGGAGGAGTTGGAGGAGGAGGAAATGGAGAGTCAGGCCAGTGAGGAGAGGGAATTTTTGCGTGTTGGGACTCTGGCGCACATGGCAGGCTTCATGTTAGGCTGCCTATCCCGTGACACTCGCGTTAGAAGAATTTTTTCAAACACCGATTACTGGGTGTTCACTCTCCTGGACCCACGGTACAAGCAGAACCTTTCCACTATCATCCCTGTAGAGGAAAGGAGTATGAGAGTGAATCAATATCAACAGGCCCTGGTGCACAAGCTGAAACAATCCTTCCCATCTGACACCGCTAGCAGCAGAGGGCGTAGTTCTGTGGGCCAAGTAGCGGGGGAGAGGAGGCGAGCAGGCAGCTTGTCCAGCACTGGTAGGGGAACGCTCTCCAAGGCCTTTGCCAGTTTTATGTCACCCCAGCAAGACACTGTCACCTGTCCCCAGTCTAGGCAGAGTAGGAGGGAGCTGTACAGAAAGATGGTGAGGGAGTACCTAGCTGACCATACCAACGTCCTGCATGATCACTCTGCTCCATACAACTACTGGGTTTCAAAGCTGAACACGTGGCCTGAACTGGCGCTGTACGCCTTGGAGATGCTGGCCTGCCCTGCCGCTAGCGTGTTGTCAGAGCGGGTATTCAGTGCAAGTGGCGTCATCACCAATAAGCGTACACGCCTGTCAACTGACAGCGCTGACAGGCTGACGCTTACTAAAATGAACAAAGCCTGGATTTCACCAGAATTCAAATCTCCTCCGGGGAAAGCAGCTAAAAAATAAGATTCCTTATGTATCCGATTCCTCTGCTCTACTCCTCCTCCTCCTTCTCTTCATTGCCAAACGCTGACTCAAAAGGGAATTTTTTAGAGGGCCAACTGGCACTCTTTTAAGACAATGTTTCCGGAGGGCCACCTACAGGCCCTCTCTCCAAACAATTTTTCCGGAGCGTCAACTACAGACACTCTAAAACCATTTTTCAGGAGCGTCAACTACAGACACTCTAAAACAATTTTTTAGGAGTGTCAACCACAGACACAAAAAGTGTTTTTTTTCGGAGGGTTAACTTCAGACACTCCAAAAAAAAAATTTTGGGAGGCTCACCTACAGCCATTTGACTGCAATCTCAGTCGGACAAAGGCATTGGTGTTGTCACCGCCATGCTGTGTCAGGCTAAATTTTTGGGTGGTTCACCTGCTACCTCAGTCTAACTCGATCACTCTGTAGTCACCGCCGCCATACAGGGCCTCAATAAATTTTTATATGCTTCGCCTGCTCCCGCACTGTAACTCGGTCACTCTGTAGTCACAGCCATACAGGGCCACTGTAAATTTTTATGTGCTTCGCCTGCTTCTGCACTGTAACTCGGTCACTCTGTAGTCACAGCCATACAGGGTCACGCTAAATTTTTATGTGCTTCGCCTTCTCCTGCACTGTAACTCGGTCACTCTGTAGTCACAGCCATACAGGGCCTCGATAGATTTTTATGTGCTTCGTCTGCTCCTGCACTGTAACTCGGTTACTCTGTAGTCACAGCCATACAGGGCCACTGTAAATTTTTATGTGCTTCGCCTGCTTCTGCACTGTAACTCGGTCACTCTGTAGTCACAACCATACAGGGTCACGCAAAATTTTTATGTGCTTCGCCTGCTCCTGCACTGTAACTTGGTCACTCTGTAGTCACAGCCATACAGGGCCTCGATAAATTTTTATGTGCTTCGCCTGCTCCTGCACTGTAACTCGGTCACTCTGTAGTCACAGCCATACAGGGCCTTGATAAAATTGTATGTGCTTCGCCTGCTCCTGCAGTGTAACTCGGTCACTCTGTAGTCACAGCCATACAGGGCCACGATAAATGTTTATGGTCTGGGTGAGCACAATTGCCTTGAGGGTCACCACCAGGCTGTTGCCCGAGAATTTGGGGTAATGGTGGGATTAGGCAGCCTCAGAGGCATCCATGCATGGTGTCCCTGCTGTTTCCTGTCCATTTCCGTGGTGTTTCCATCATTTTCTGAGGTTTCCAGGTTTTCACCCAGCCTTCCCTAGGCAGAGCCTTGGTCCCCTGCAAAAAATGCTCGAGTCTCCCATTGACTTCAATGGGGTTCGTTATTCGAAACGAGCACCTGAGCATCGGGAAAAATTTGACTCGAATAACGAGCACCCGAGCATTTTAGTGCTCGCTCATCTCTATACATTACCTTGTATACTTATGTCTGCTGATAGCAGATGTTGATATCTTAAGAAGCACGGGTGTGAGGGTTCGGGTTGGGATGAGACTACATCATCACCTGCCCCCTTACGCTTTGCTCCAACGGTCATGTTTGTAGACCATCATATTGCTATTGCTTCTTGTGATGTGGCGCCCGATATATGTGGAGCTCATTGCGATTTGCAATCACACATCATACTCGGTTAATTTCTGTTTATTTGTTATGATTTATGTTCTTATATTTACTACTTAATTTTTTTGGATGACCTTTCAGTCCTTTAGCCTAACTCCTACACTATTTAGCTTATGGCATCCATAAAAGTCACCTCTTTTAATGTTAGAGGCCTTAACACGCCCCAGAAGAGGTCACAAGTTATCACCCTCTTGAAAAAGAATAAGACTGAAATTTGTTTCTTACAGGAAACGCATTTCAAAACAGGGAAAATTCCTGCATTCCCACACCACAGCTTTTCTCAGTGGTTTCATTCCACTTACCAGTCGGCGGCGAGAGGAGTGAGTATAGCATTTGCCAAACATACACCTTTTACTCTGATTGTCCAGCAACAGGATCCGGAGGGCAGGTATATTTTTCTCAAGGGGAAAATTGGACATCTTTTGGTCTCCTTAGCCAGTCTGTTTGCTCCTAATAGTCGCCAATACAAGTGGTTGAAGGCTACTGTGTCAAAATTCCAGGACTTTGCTGAGGGGATCAAAATCATAGGAGGTGAACTTAATGTTTCATTAAATCCCCTCCTAGACTCATCCTCAGGGACCTCCACAAAATCACAGAGAACATTTGGGGGCATTCAAAAATTACTTCGTGACAATCGCCTTATAGATTCCTGGATGACTTTAAACTCCTCTACTAAGGATTATACGTTTTTCTCTTCTGTACACCGGTCCTACCAGAGAATTGATTATGTACTTCTTTCGGAGCCCCATATAGATATGCTGAGCCACTCATCTATAGGTCCCATAACTATCTCGGACCATGCCCCAGTCTCCTCTACCCTCTCTCTGACTTCCTTACCTGCTCGAGAGTGGTCTTGGCGATTGAATGAGACGCTGCTAAATGCTGATATACATGTCACTGATATTTCTAAGAAATTGGCCCTCTATTTCCAAGACAATAAACCATCTGATACTTCTCAGGCCATAGTCTGGGAAGCCCATAAGGCATTTATCCGTGGGGAGTTAATTGCACTGGGCTCTAGAATCAAAAAAATCAGGCAACAGAAGCTCAACTCTCCTTTGGGACAAATAACAACCATTGAATCTCAGCAAAAAAGATCTAACATTCAATCTGCCCAATCTGACCTATCTCATTAAAAAACGCACTGATGCCCAATAGATTCATGCCATAAAACGCCCGTCAGGCTCCCTTGCAACTGCCACCCACGATATTGCTGAGCAAATTTGTTCCTACTATGCTTCACTGTACAACCTAGATGGACATTCCCCTGCCACTCTATACAATTTACAAGCTAGAGATAATCTGGCCCAAATTGATAATTTTCTTAGAAAGTTCTCTCTCCCCTCTTTATCCTCCGCTGACTGTTCACCACTGTCAGCTCCAATCACAGTTGAAGAAATTACTAAAATAGTCCACTCCATGCTCAGTGGTAAGGCCCCTGGACCAGACGGTCATCCTGCAGGCTATTACAAAAAGTTCCTCCCGATTCTCTCACCTCACATCACTAATTGGTGCCAGGCGCTATTTAATGGAGTTCTCCTACCAAAACAGGCCTTGGAGGCTACAATTACCATCATACCGAAAGAAGGGAAAGACACCACAGAATGTGGTAGTTATAGACCCATTTCGCTTCTTAACCTGAATGTTTAAATATGGGCCAAACTCCTGGCCACTAGGATTAGTGCCTTAATCCCCAAGTTTATACACCCCGATCAAGCCGGTTTCGTCGCGGGCCGGGAGGGAAATCTTCAATCTTGTCATATCATTAATGCAATTACCTGGGCAAAGCAAAAATCAACCCCTCTAGTGCTTTTAGGTACTGATGCCGAATAGGCTTTTGACAGGGTTAGCTGGTTCTATATGCAACGTACTCTGCACAAGTTTGGTTTCCCAGCTCCTTTCATCCAAGCTGTTATGTCATCATATAACTCTCCTAGTGCCAGAGTGAGAGTAAATGGGACTATGTCCAAATCTTTCCTCATCACTAATGGGACACGTCAAGGATGTCCTCTATCTCCTTCACTGTTTATCCTAGTGATGGAAACCCTCTTGCAAGCGATTAGGAAAGACCCTATTATTCAAGGCTTGAAGGTGGGCTCGGTGGAACATAAATGTGCGGCGTTTGCAGACGATCTACTCCTTCTAATTACGAACCCTGTACAAGCCTTCCCACAGATTTTAGACATATTTAGTGTCTTTGGGGGACTGTCTAACTTCAAAGTGAACTATACTAAGTCAGAGGCCTTGGACGTTTCTCTCCCCGCCTGAACGACCCGGTTCCTAAAATCCTCTTTCCCTTTCAAATGGAGCTCAGACTCAATTACTTATTTAGGTATGGCTATTACTAAAGACCCTAAGTTCCGTTATAAGGCTAATTATGCCCCTCTTTTGAAAAAAAGTATCTCAGCAATTACGTTCATTAGCTATACCTTGGTTTCCTGGATTGGAACTTGGAAGGAAGAATCTTTTGCAAACATATATTGTTCCAAAACTATTATATATGATGCAGATGATTCCTATTCATCTTACACAATCTTTCTTTGCACAAGTGAAATCTATGTTCACAACCTTCTTATGGAAGCCCAGGAGGCCCAGGATAGCATATGATACTCTAACGAGATCTCGTCCTCAAGGTGGTTTTGGACTTCTTGATTTACGTCTGTATTATAAGGCCATTCAGTTAAGAAGATGGCTTCAACTTTATGTATAGAGCTCTATACTCTAGTATTGAATTGTCCCTCCTGTCAGATAGGCATTGTGCTGGTCTATGGGGTGTTACGGACTCATCAGGGACTCCTACAGGCTTGACCAAGGGGGTTTACCTGAATATCCGTTCTATGCACCTAGCCACTCCCTTATTCTCCACACCTCCTATAACCATGCCGGCAAGGCACATTCCCTTTCTATTGCAGCCTTCCCTCTCTTGTGCCCCTCCCTACTGGGTACTTTTGAAAGATAAACCTCTCTCAACCCTTTTGTCTGAGGTCAAAACAGTTGATGATATACCTGCCCTCTGCTCCAAACTTCTACCGGACTGTGACTTTATAACTTCTCAGGAGTTCCATCGCTCCTGTACATCCCTTCTCAATGCCTACTCCTCCTCGTCAGATCCGATGTGGTTTGAAAAACTTACTCTTAATACTAATACTCAAAAACACATTATTTCATTTTTGTATAAACACTTTAATGATAGTCCTAGGAAATGTACTCCTGCGTACATCAGCTTATGGGAGAAAGATTTTAACAAGACTTTTACATTGTCAGAAATAGGTCAAGTACACAAAGCATCACATGGTTTCTCCAAATGTATTAAAATTCAGGAACACTCGTATAAAACCATGACGCGTTGGTATAATGATCCCAGTAAGCTGTTCCATATGGGAATATCAGAGTCTGACCGCTGTTGGAGATGTAAAATTGATAAAGGCACCTTGGGGCATGTTATGTGGTCCTGCCCACTGATACGCCCATTCTGGGACTCTATAGAACAAAAAGTTAATGATAAATGCCAGACCTCAATTCAGCTATCTCCCCAGTCAGTATTACTCTGGTTACTATCCGGAACTTGGCGACCTGCTAAATCAGACCTACCCACTTTACTAATCCAGGTTGCCAGATTGTTGGTCCCGCTGAATTGGTTGAATACTCAACCCCCGACATTGGAGCAGTGGTATAATAAGGTGGAGCAAATATACCTCATGGAGGAATTAGCTAGTTGGGCATCAAGGACACACTCTAAATTTGTCCAGCTTTGGTCATCCTGGAAAGGCTTTCGCCACTTGTAGGATATTCCTCAACCTTACACAAGCTCTGTAGGTCTAAAGTAGTCATTCAAACTTTTAGGTTACTTATATTTTTGTCTTTGTATGGCACCCATTTGGGTGTGTGTGTTACTTTACTTTATTAGCACCCGATGTCCCTCCCACATACCGCTACACCCGCCTTTTACCTCCTATTTCATCCTCCCTAGTCCTCTCCCCTCATCCCCATTCCTTCCATCTTTGTACCCCCCCTCCCTTCCAGCTCCTCCCCTGTTTTCAGTCTCACTCGACTCTAGCAACTCCTGGTTGTCTGACCATATATTGTACATTTCTTACACCTTTTTGTATAATGTCTCTGATATGTCATTGTTATTTTGAAAATTAATAAAAGGAGATTTACAAAAAAAAAGGTGAACGGATGGACTCTACATGCCTGGTTTCCACCGTGAAGCATGGAGGAGGAGGTGTGATGGTGTGGGGGTGCTTTGCTGGTGACACTATTCAAAATTAAAGGCATACTGAACCAGCATGCCTACCATAGCATCTTGCAGCAGCATGATATTCCATCCGGTTTGCGTTTAGTTGGACCATCATTTTTTTATCAACAAATGACAATGACCCCAAACACATCTCCAGGCTGTGTAAGGGCTATTTGACCAAGAAGGAGAGTGATGGGGTGCTACGCCAGATGACCTGGCCTCCACAGTCACCAGACCTGAACCCAATCGAGATGGTTTGGGGTGAGCTGGACCGCAGAGTGAAGGCAAAAGGGCCAACAAGTGCTAAGCATCTCTGGGAACTCCTTCAAGACTGTTGGAATACCATTTCAGGTGACTACCTCTTGAAGCTCATCAAGAGAATGCCAAGAGTGTGCAAAGCAGTAATCAAAGCAAAAGGTGGCTACTTTGAAGAACCTAGAATATAAGACATATTTTCAGTTGTTTCACACTTTTTTGTCAAGTATATAATTCCACATGTGTTAATTCATAGTTTTGATGCTTTCAGTGTGAATCTGCAATTTTCATAGTCATGAAAATACAGAAAACTCTTTTAATGAGAAGGTGTGTCCAAACTTTTGGTCTGTACTGTATGTCAGAGCAAAAAAAGTCATGAGGAGAAAATAATTGCTTGTAGAGCCCAGAGGGAGGATTGTGTGGAGGTTCCTAAGCGCACAGTGGCCTCCATAATTCTTAAATAGAAGAATATTTGAAAAATCAGGAATCTTCCTAGAGCTGGCTGCCCTTCAAAACTAAGTTAGCAGGGAAGAAGGGTTTTGGTAAAGAAGTTGACGAGGAACCCAATCGTCACTTTTGCTGAGCTCCAAAGACGCTGTGTGCAGATAGGAGGAACTTCCAGAAGTTTAACCATCACTGCACCAATCTGGGTTTTATGGCAGATGGGCCAGAAAAAGTAAAATACATAAAAATCATAAAAAGCATGTCTAGAGTTTGCAAAAAAAGAAAGAAAAGAAAAGGGACTCACAGACTGTGAGAAACAAGATTCTCTGGTCTAGTTGAACCAAGATGGAACTTTTTGGCCTCAATTGAAAGTGCCTTGTCTGCAGGAAATCAAGTACTGCTCATCATAACGTCCCTACAGTGAAGCATAGCTGTGGTAGTACCATGCTGTAGGAGTATTTTTCAGTGGCTGAGACAGAGAGTCTGGTTGAAGGAAAGTTGGACAAAAGTAGGCATAGAGCTAGAGATGAGCGAGTCTATTCTCCGCTTCATAGATTCGATACGAATCTTGGAAATTTTCAGCAAATGTTTTGAGATTCGCTCCGTTAGATTTAAAAATGTTCTCAAGGCTTTCTACGCATTCGTTACGTACTTGTCCAACAAATTGTATGCTAATGTTACGTATAAGTTACTTTATATGCTGTTGCGTACGAATTCAATTAATTAGCAAACTTTTACTGTTCATTATTCATTCGGGAAAAGCCCCGGAAGAAAGCGGTCACCTGACCTAGTGGGCAGGAATTGCTCTGATTGGCTCAGTCTCGGTAAGCCAGGGATGCATCAGTTGTGCTACGACTGCTGAGATGAGCAGAAGCACTGTGTGTGTAGTTCTGAGAGACTTAGACCTGTTTTGTTAAAATTGGGGTGTAATTGTTCTCGGAATACATATTACACATATCAGGGATACTGCAGGGCAAGTGCAGGGCAAGTGCACGGTAAGTGCAGGGCTAGTAATTAATCAGGCAGGGAGAGAGACAGGGAGAGAGATAGGGAGAGAGACAAAGACCAGCTGCAGCGCCACAGTCAAGTGAAAAATGTCTGGAATGGATAAGCAAAAGGGATCTGTAGCCGGAGCTTCTACTTCTGTAATTCGTAATAGTTGGCTACTGTTCAATCAGGCTAAGTCACAAAGGAGCAAAATTGTAGTGGAGGAGAAAGTGGATGAGGTAGTGGAGTGGATGGCACGCTCATCTCAGTCACAGACAGATGATCTGCTGTCATCTGCTGATACAGTATCCATATGTAGCCAGGGGTCAGACTCAGAGTGTTCCTCCTGCTCCACCATTTCGCTCCAGCAAAGCCTGTCATCTTCGTACGCAATTTGTATGCTCATGCGTACGTATTCACAGAAGTTGCGTACCTTTTAAGACTGAAAGTTCATTATTAGTGTGCGAATGTTCGCAAAACACCACATAATAACGTATGATTTGTAAACAGATTCGCCAAATCGATACATAGAATATACAAATCTTATGAAAAGTTCGACGAATAATCATCAAAGCGAATTTTGGATGATTTGCTCATCTCTACATAGAGGTATTCCTAATGAAAACTTGATACAGAGTGCTCTGGACCTCAGACTGGGCCAAAGGTTCACCTTCCAAAAAGACAATAACCCTAAACACACAGCCAAGAAAACACAGAAGTGGCCTAGGGAAAACTCTGTGAATGTCCCTGAGTGGCCCACCCAGAGCCTTGATTTGAACCCAATCAAACATCTCTGGAGAGACATGAAAATGGCTATTCATCGATGGTCCCCATGCAGCCTGACAGAACTTGAGAGGATCTGCAGAGAAGAATCCAGGTGTTCAAACCTTGTGGCAACATACCCAAGAAGACTGGAGGCTGTAATCGCTGCCAAATGTGCTTTAGCTCAGTACTTAAAGGGGTTCTCCCACGAATAATGTAAAAAATAAAAATCAGACATCCTATAGTACATGACAACCTCTTTCTAACAAAGCTAGAACCAGCCCGGTACCTTACATGGAACCAGAGATCTCCTCATTCATTGTCTGCTAGATTTATATCAAGCTGACAGCTCAGGGGAGTGTCTTTTCTGCTGCAGCTAAGGAGGCGTGTCTCAGCTCTGCCTATCACAGCTCAGGAGGCAGTTAAAAGTTGAAACTGAGCCTGTGCGGCCTGCTCAGTGAATAGGTCAAAGAAATAAGAAATTAAGTGGTCCTATACAGATACATTTTATTGAATAACTCAGTAGCTATTCAAAATTTTTAATGACATGCAATTACAAAAGTATTCAGAGCCAGGTGCTGGTGTGAAAACTGTAGAATATTTTTCGTGGGACAACCCCTTTAAAGAGTCTTATTCTGAATACTTATGTCAATGCAACATTTTGGTTTTTCCTTCACTAAGATATAACAACTATTTTAAATACTCTGTCACTTTCTCATTATGGGATACTGAGTGTAGAATGATAGATACAAATTTCCTTTTTTTAACTTTAGCACAAGGATGCAGCATAACAAAATGTGAAACAACTGAAATGGTCTGACGGCTTTCTGAAAGCACTGTAAAGCAACTATGCTACATTGTATTTCACCTTTAAATTGTTATTTTTCAAGGTAAGTTAACAGTTCCCTCACATCACAGCCTTGAGCTGGTAATAAATGTTCTAACAGTATAAATATCTTATAAACTTAACCCTAAGCAGATATCATTATAAGTACAGTAAATAACATGAATGAGGCTGAATACTCAGCACTTACAGGTGATATAGAAAATGTTATTTACCTGATTTTCTGACTTCAGGGCTACATAATGAGTCAGCATGGTTTCATGCATTTTCCATTTGAGGATAAGGTCTGTTTGCTTACTGCCATTCTTGAAATGGAAGGATTTAACCTAAAACATGACAAATTGTTAGAATATACTGTACTATTCTATAATAGCTGTATGGATATCTACATTGCTCCAATGTTGTTAAAGGATGGTGGCTCTCAGGCAATGCATCTCAGATGTTTTCACTAGTGATGAGCGAATCGAAGCGGCAATATTCGTGATTCGCACGAATATTGCCCGCTTCGGCTCGGCTCGTGATACCGAGGCAGCGCGGACTCGTGAATATCCGTGAGTCACTGCCCGTTTGAAATGCCCGCTTTTTTCAGCCAATCAGCATGAAAGGGAAGGCTGTGGAAACGCCTGCTGTGAAGTACCAGCTTCTATACCTCCCCAGCAGTGATTGGCTGGCAGTAACATGTGACCTTACTTTACATAAGGTAGGGACCTGCAGCACCAGCCTCATTGTGCTTTTGGAAGGAGAAGAGAGAGACAGTGTTAGCTAGTGTAGTGTGTGCAGCTAGGAGTTAGGAGTCAGGTTAGGAAGCCCCAACAGTCTTTTTAAAGACTATTTATTCTCTGAAGAACAGCATACAGTATATGCTGTAAGCCTGTATTCTGTGCATGATAGGCAGCCCCAACAGTCTTCTTAAAGACTAATTAATTCTGTGAAGAACAGTATACAGTATATGCTGTAAGCCTGTATTCTGTGCAGAGCTGTGCCTGGTATACCTTGTCCATCCACATAGCTCAAACTATACATCTCTAAACAGATATATTCCTGTGCATGACTGTGCTGAGAGAAGGGAATATTACATCAGCCATCTATATACCTCACAGTCTATAGATTCCGTATTGATCTGTAGATTCCAGTGTGATATACACATACTGCGTGCTATTTCTTGATAGATCTAAAGATAATTTTACCTAGATATCAATATATCTATATTGGCCAGTGCATTTTAGTGCTCTCTGTAGTACACGGTGCTGCGACTAGGGAATATATTTCATCATCCTTCTATATACCTCACAGTCTATAGATTCCGTATTGATCTGTAGATTCCAGTGTGATATACAAATACTGCGTGCTATTTCTTGATAGATCTGAAGATAATTTTACCTAGATATCAATATATCTATATTGGCCAGTGCATTTTAGTGCTCTCTGTAGTACACGGTGCTGTGACAAGGGAATATATTACATCAGCCTTCTATATACCTCACAGTCTATAGATTCCATATTGATCTGTAGATTGCAGTGTGATATACAAATACTGCGTGCTATTTCTTGATAGATCTGAAGATAATTTTACCTAGATATCAATATATCTATATTGGCCAGTGCATTTTAGTGCTCTCTGTAGTACACGGTGCTGCGACTAGGGAATATATTTCATCAGCCTTCTATATACCTCACAGTCTATAGATTCCGTATTGATCTGTAGATTCCAGTGTAATATACAAATACTGCGTGCTATTTCTTGATAGATCTGAAGATAATTTTACCTAGATATCAATATATCTATATTGGCCAGTGCATTTTAGTGCTCTCTGTAGTACACGGTGCTGCGACTAGGGAATAAATTACATCAGCCTTCTATATACCTCACAGTCTATAGATTCCGTATTGATCTGTAGATTCCAGTGTGATATACAAATACTGCGTGCTATTTCTTGATAGATCTGAAGATAATTTTACCTAGATATCAATATATCTATATTGGCCAGTGCATTTTAGTGCTCTCTGTAATGCACGGTGCTGCGACAAGGGAATATATTTCAACAGCCTTCTATATACCTCACAGTCTATAGATTCCGTATTGAATCTTTACAATTATAATAATATAATACTGCTACTGTGCACATGGAGAACCCCAGGGTCAGGGGGAGAGGGGGAAGAGCTGGGAGAGGTGGTCGTGGAGGGAGAGGTGGGAATCGTGGTGGTGCTGTGGTCAGCGGTGATGACCGTGGTGTGCGTGGTGACACAGTGCCAACTGCTGTGGGTACACTGGAAACACGTAAGGTCAGGGTGCCTGGTCAACTCCAGAAGTTGGTAGGGCAGCGTCCTACAACTCTGACAGACCCCAAACAACAACAGGAGGTGGTTCAGTGGATTGCAGAGAGCACGTCCAGCCACGTTTCGTCTGCCCCCTCATCCAGCCAGTCGACTTCTCTGAGCCAGGGTGTCTGTCCTCCAACTCGCCCTCCTTCTCCCCAGCCAGAACTCTCTAGGGGTATGTCCCACGTACAAAATTTATCCATGGAACTCTTCAGCCACCACTTCCCTGATGTGCCAGTGGACGAGCTGCTATGCCCTGATTCTCCGGACCTTTTGCTGTCTCCGGGTTATGAGAGTGGGGAGTTAGCAGTGGCGTCTGAGGAGCTGGTGGAAGATGACGACGAGACACTGTTGTCGGAGGTAGTTGTCAGGGACATCACTGTGGAGTCTGAGGAAGACCTTGGGGATGATGAGGGGACAGATCCTACTTGGGTGGATGAGGCAACTGGAGGCAGTGGTTCAGACTGTGAGACGACATCAGCACCACAAGCTGTTGAGAGAGAGCAGAGGGCTGCGACGAGGGAGAAGCCAGGGCCGAGTCACTACTTCCCCAAGTGCTCCTAGAGGTCACACTCCAGCCCATACTATGCGCCACTCCTTAGTTTGGGAGTACTTTAAGGATGATGAGGCCGATCCTCGTTTGGCAGTGTGCAAGCTGTGCCACACGTCAATGAGCAGGGGTTCAAAACGCAACAACCTGACCACTAGTAGCCTGCGCAAACATTTGGAGAGAAAACACCCCACCAAATGGTTTGCACTTCTGTCAGCTGGTGACGTTGACACAGTTAGTCCAGCAACTGTGTCTCGTCCAAGGCAGGACGTTGCAGCCTCCAGCCCCGAAAGGACCCCTCCAGCTCCATCTCCCTCCCTCTCCTCCACTCATGTGTCCCAGTGCGGCGTTCAACTTTCTCTACCGCAGACATTTGAACGCAAGCGCAAGTACGCAGCCACCCACCCCCATGCGCAAGCTCTAAATGTGCACATCGCCAAGCTGATTAGTTTGGAAATGTTGCCGTACAGGCTTGTGGAGACAGAATCCTTCCGCAACCTTATGGAGGCGGCAGCCCCCCGTTACTCTGTCCCCAGCCGACACTATTTTGCCCGATGTGCCGTCCCCGCCCTGCACCGACATGTGTCTGAGAACATCGCCCACGCTCTCAAAAACGCGGTTTGTGGTAAAGTCATCATGACCACAGATACTTGGACGAGTACCGGTGGCCAGGGACATTACATCTCCCTCACGGCACATTGGGTCAATCTGGTGGAGGCTGGGTCAGAGACCGATCGTGGGGCTGCACATGTGCTACCCACACCACGAATTGTGGGACATAGTTCCGTCTGTGTGTCTCCGGCACATTATGCCTCTACCTCCTCCTCCTCCAAAGTGGCAGTGATGCCCCAATCGTCAAGTCTCATTTCCTCGATGGCCAGCAGTTTCAGCCCCGTGGTAGGGAAGCGGCAGCAGGCAGTCCTGAAACTGCTGAGCCTGGGGGATAAGAGGCACACGGCTGAAGAGCTCTTACAGGGAATCAGGGGGCAGACCAATGTGTGGCTGGCGCCGCTGAACCTTCAGCCAGGAATGGTGGTCTGCGATAATGGGCGTAACCTGGTGGCAGCTCTGCATCTTGGTGGGCTGACTCACGTACCATGCATGGCCCACGTGCTCAACTTGGTGGTCCAGCGGTTCCTCAAGACCTACCCCCAGTTGAGTGAGTTGCTCACCAAGGTGCGGCGCATATGCGTCCACCACCGATGCCGCGACCCTCAGGACTGTGCAAGGGCAGCTACAACTCCCTGTTCACCAGCTGCTGTGTGACGTTCCCACGCATTGGAATTCGACGTTACACATGCTAGCCAGGGTGTACCAACAACGCAGGGCAGTTGTAGACTGCCAGCTGATCCCCCGAGGTGGTAGTCAGGCCAGTCAGCTTCCTCATGTCTATGCTGAGAAGTGGACGTGGATGGCTGGCATCTGCCAGGTCTTAGGTCCCTTTGAGGAGGCAACAGAGATGGTCAGTGGTGATGCACACATCATCAGTGTCACCATCCCTCTGTTGTGCCTCATCCAGAACTCCTTGAGGAACCTAAGATCTGAGGATTCAGCAGTGTCACAGGAGGTGGGAGAAGACAGTGACATTTAGAGCACCCTGTTGTCAGTTTCGCAGCGTGAAACTGAGGAGGAGGAGGAGGCTGAGGAGGAGGAAGAAACTCTTGGGCACCATGCATCAGGGGGTGACTCCATGCTACCTGTTGAGCGGGTATGGGCTGAGGAGGATGAGTTGGGGTCGGAGGAAGGGGGAGGAGGAGGCTGAAGGCTTGCGTGTTGGCACAGTAGGGCACATGGCAGACTTTATGCTTGGCTGTCTTTGTTGTGATCCCCGGGTCAAGAGGATACTGTCCACCAATGAATATTGGGTGTACAACCTCCTTGACCCACGCTACAAGGACAACTTTGCCCAACTTATACCATTGGAGGAAAGGAGCACCCGAGTCACTTTCTACCACAAGGCCCTGGTTCAGAAACTGCTACAGTCCTTTCCAGACCAGTCGAGCAACAGGGGTCGGACTGCAGTGGCTGAAGTTGGAGAGGAGAGGAGGGGGAAAGTCAGTGTAGGCGCCAAGGGCAGGGGTACACTATTCCATGCTTTTGCCAAGTTTCTTAAACCCCAGCAAGACAGTACGACACAGCCACAGGGCAGGCAGAGCAGGGCGGAACAGTACCGCAAGATGGTGAGGGAGTATGTCGCGGACCAGACCAACGTCCTGACCGATAACTCCACGCCATATAATTACTGGCTGGCCAAGCTGGACAGGTGGCCAGAACTTGCGCAGTACGCTCTTGAGGTGCTTGCCTGCCCTGCTGCAAGTGTACTGTCTGAAAGGGTTTTTAGTGCCGCCAGGGGTATCATTACGGACAAACGGACGCGCCTGTCCACCGACAACACCGACATCCTCACGTTCATCAAGATGAACAGGTCATGGATATCCCCCAGTTCTCATCCCCACCTCAGGCTACCTCCTAAATTGCTTGCTTTCCTCCTCCTCCTCTTCATCTGAGTTGCATATGCAACAATTTTTCAGGAAAGTCATCCGGCTTCCTACTAATAATTTTTCAGGAAAGTCATCCGTCTTTCTACTAACAATTTTTCAGGAAAGTCATCCGGCTTTCTAAAAACAATTTTTCAGGAGTCATGCGGCTTTGTAACCAAATTTTTTATGAAAGGCCATGGGGTTCTATACACACAGTGCTGACGGAAGCCCATCAGCCTTTCTAAACACAATGCCCACTGCCTCTCCCAAGCGGTTGTGGTGCTGATGTTGCCTCACACTTAAAATTGATCTGTTCCGCTCTCTTCCTCGGGCTGTCTGCGGAGAAGGCGGACGCTCCGAACCGGTATCATGGCGGCTCTCCGGCCCCTCATTAAGCCCAGGATCGTCAAGAAGCAGACGAAGATGTTCATCCGCCACCAATCATTTTACAAGAAAAAGGTGCTTTAGGACCAACATTTCTTTATCACAAGGGATTAGGAAAAAATCACCCCGCAATGTCTTACCCATTTTCTCTTGAGTACAGAAGTACACCATTTGTGGTCATAAACTGCTATTTGGGGATACATCAGGGCTCAGAAGCAAAGAAGCTTCATCTGGATTTTCTGTCATAGAATTTGCTGAAATGGTTTTTAAGAGCCAAAACTTTTTTATTTTTTGGTTGATTTTGCTGTGTGAAGGATCATTTTTTGCGGGACAAGCTGTAGTTTTTATTAGCACCATTGTATGATACATTTGGCTTTCTGATTGCTTTTTATTTAATTTTTGGGGAGGTGAGATGGTCAAAAATTGAATATGTGTCAGTGTTTTTTTATGAGGTTCACCATGTGGTATATATGATATAAGTTTATTCTGCAGGTTGATACAATTATGGCAAAATCAAATTTATATAGCGTTTTCACGTTCTACTACTTTTGCATAATAAAATCTCTTTTTATTAAAAATTTGTTACATTTTGCATTGCCGTATACTAACATCTATAATATTTTTATTTTTCTGCCAACATAGATGTCTGAGGGCTTGCCTTATGCAGAACAGACTATAAGTTTTAGGGTGGGTTCGCACTAGCGTGATGTCATTCCGTTATAGGTTCTGTTTATAACAGAATATAACGGAATGGCTAGACAGAATACAAAGCAGAAGCTTTTAAGAGGCATTCCATTTTTCTCCGTCCTAATAGAAGTCTATGGGCAGGCATAACTGATCCATCTGGTTTCCATTATGCAAGATGAAACCAAGTGTCACGTGAAAAAAATCATTCCATCATGTTGACTAGAGATAAGCAAAGTTTTCAAAAATTCAATTCGTTCGCTTCGCCAAATGTTTCCAAAAAATTCACTTTGTTACAAATTACTTTGTCACAAAGCGCATAACATTTTCGGGAGAATCTATCCTGGTGTTAATCAATGTGCTTTGCAGCAACATGTATAGCTAATGCTTTCTGGTAGTGAAACAGTTACTGTGCATCAGGCAGGTCACATATATGGACACACGCATCAATGTGCAGGCCACCAACATTCCTAGCTTACCCCTAGCAAAACCAAGAAAAAGCATACATCATCCTGCAGTAAAACAAACAAAAAAAATAAAACGCTGCACTCCCCTACATGGTGGCTGCGCCAATAAAGTAGGGAAATCATTCCCTTCTGTTGCTGTAGAATGACTATGCATCAGTATTAGGCTTAGTTCACACTACACTTATATGTTCAGCTATTCTCAGCAGTTTTTGTCAGCTCAAAGCAGGTCTGTGTCAAAACCATAGGACAAGTGCAGATCTTTTCATTATACCTAACCCGAGAGTAGGCTTGGAAATTTGCCTCACAATAAGTGACGGATATAACTGGCCAAATAACAGAAGTGTGAACTCAGCAGGTCAGTTTTAGCATCAGCTCTAAAGTCTCTGCATGAACTTAACCGTGCAGTTGCCCAAGATTAAATAGTGGTCCCATGACAATGGGGAGAGTGTCAGCAGTAAGGCTGTGTTAAGGTCACTGTTTATTTTTCTGTTCTTCTGATTCATCAGAATAAAAGCCCCCCAAAAATGGATCCTGTAGTTTGAGCATCCACTTTCAAACCGCCAGTCAGCATTTGATTAATATTGGTAAGGCAAAAACAGGAGTGGGTCCAAAACAGATATTACATGTGATGGAAATATTTGCATGACTTCCATGTTTTGGACCCACTTCTGCTTGTGGCTTCCAAATCATGAACAAATTCTGATGCAATATAATGATAGAAGCCTGATTCTCAATTTGCATGAGTTTTGGCCCTTTGTGTCTGCTTTGTTCAGATGGGAAAGAAGTCCTGCATGCAGTACTTTAATGACCTTTATCTCACGGTCAGTATTTGGTCAATTTTTTTTTTTGCATCAGTATTTGATCAGTATTGGTAAGGCTGAACAGTAATGGATCAGAAGAACGTGAGGATGGGTGATGGCGTGCGTAGGCAGTGACTTGTCCCGATACTTGTTGAGTTTTCCATCTCTCTCAGAAGGTGTAAAAAAGGCCCCTATTTTGGACCAGTAGAAAGGGACTAAAATTGTGGAGAGCCAGTAGTCATCCCTCTGCCGAATGGTGTTAATACGGCTTGTCACTATGCAACCAATTTAGCATGCATCTGGCCATTTGCACAATGGACTCAAAGAAACTCCCTGCTTCCTTCTTCACTGCATACTGTTGTGGTCTGTCAGGGTCATCTGCCTGGTCTTCCTAATTGCTCTCCAGCAGCTCCTGCTCCTTCTATTCCTCTCCTGTCACTAGGACTATTTCTGTATACAATTACTGGGTGTTAATGTCCTTCTGATCCTCATCCTCCCCGTCCACCAGTTCAGCCACCACACGGCTCAGGTGGCTGTAAATCTGGCCAGCCAAATTTACCAGTTCCAGAATGGGAAGGAGTGGAATGATATAATTCATCATGTAGTCCAACCAACTGACAAATAGAGTGGCCTGAGCAAAAGGCAGGTGTCAAGCATGAGTTGCCTTTGGCTGATGTCAGAGTTACACAGTGGAGTACCACTGTCTGCCGGCATCTTCAATAACTCGTTTACAGCTTTCCTCTGCTCATATAGTCAGTCCAACATGTGGAGGTTGGAGTTCCAATGTGTGGAAATGTCACATATGAGACAATGTTATAAAACACAATTCTGCCTTTGCAGCTCAAGAACGGCATGTCTTGCAGAGTAAGAGTGGCTGAAGTGCATTCACAGTTTTCTGGCCATTTTCAAGAAGTATTGCAGTTGGATGTACCCTAAGACTTCAGTAACAGGGTTACAGCCCTCTGTGATGCAGCCCCAATAAATTTTTATTCTGGTTATCGGTGACCATTGTTCCGATCTTTAGTTAGCGAGGAGACAGTCAGGATTAAATGTCTTGATGAAGGACACTGAGCAGTTCCTCTCCGGTGTGACTCAGTTCACCCAGACTGGCCAGGAGAAGATAAGCGTGACACCACCTTGCTCTTCATAGATGGTATGCTGGAGGACCACTCTAATATGTTCTTACGGTGAAGGCACAGGACAAGGTGGAGGATGAAGAGGCAGAGGAGGACATTAGCACCGCAATCACAGCATAAGAAAGCGGAGGCAGCATTGGCATCATCTGGCCAAGTTGCTAATGTGCTTGGGCAGGCATCACATTTACCCAATGGGTCATAAAGAACACATATTGTCCTTGACCCTGGTTATAGTTCCACATGGTGGCGCTTCCATGAACTGTGCCAGACTGCTTCACAAAGGCTCTCCAACTGAAACGTTGCACCTGGAATAAATTTCCACATATTGGACATGCTGTCTCCATCTTTTTTATTTTTTGCTTTGTGGAGTATCCTAAGTTTATGGGAAAACCTACCACTTCCCCAGGAGACATGCACCTGTCACCTATATTCTAGGAGTGCTGTTCATCTGGCTTTATTTCAACTGTATCAGACAGCGACAGGCTCAAGGCCCACCTTCTGCTGTATGTACGTGTGCAGGGCTGGAAGAGGCTTTTTTAGAAAAGTAGTGATGGCATGGGACTCTCCTTCTTGGATTGGCACACGCCACCAGTTCTCTGAAATGTGCAGAGTCAACCACATGAAAAAAGGAAAGACTGTAATACCAGCAACTTGGCCAGGGGCACGTTCAGCTTCTGCGCCATTGGATGAGTACACACATACTTTTTCACTTCAGTGATAGATTGCTGTCAAAACATGTGACAAGGAGGAGCATCAGAACCAGTAGACGATGGGAGGGAAACACAGCTCCCTTCTGCTGAGTTGGTGGAGTCCTGACTACTGGAGAAGGGGTGGGAGCTGGTCGGAGATGTGTCAGGCTATACCAATACATTAACACCACAGTTTTCCCAGGCTACTTTATGGTGACACTCCATGTGTTGACGCAGGACCATCGTGCCATCATTGACACCCTGGACATGCTTAACCTTCTGCTCACAGATCCTACATACGGCCACATTTGACGTTCTGTGGGTCGATTTGATGAAAAGTTCCCACATCAGTTTGTATGGCATTTTACCCCCAACACTCCATGCTGACTGTCGCTGCCTCTATGAAGCCGTGCACCGCTAGTTGCTTCTGGACATATAGGCTCCTGAGTAGCAGACGGTCTACCATAGGTACGTTTGGCTCTAGATCTCACAATGCTGCCACCCTGCTGGCTCACAGCCACAATTGCAACCTGCTGGCTCAGCCGCACACTGTGACTCTCACCCCCTGATAATGATTATGAAGCCCCTTCTTTACCCTGCTTCCACTTGCGATCGTCTACATCATCATCCACTACTGTGTGCTTGTTACTTTTGTCACCCTCACCAGTCTCATGGCTGCTACCCTGACTGTGGGCAACACCTGCTCCCATGCACCTGTCATCATCGCTACTTGCACACCTACAGGAAGAAATAGCTAAACTCTTCTACAAATCTAGGATAGCCAGTAGCTGCTGACTGTCCTCAATAATATCTGAAAATTGGAGCACAGCCTGCAGCACATATTACTTTCCTAGCAGAAGGAGTACCAAAGGAAAGAGGTAGGTTCAGAACAGGTGAGAGCACAGAGCTTGTTCTTGGGCCATGTCAACTGTCTGGTGTCAGAGGAACCCATCGACTCCTGGCTGTGTGTATCTGAGGTCAACTGAGATGATGTTGAAGACCAAGTTAACCTTTCCAAGACAGCGGGATTGATCATCAAAACACGTTCTCTGGATGACAGTTGTAGCTGTAGCCTGTTGCTGTGGCTGCAGTCCCCCTCCCCCTTTTTTTTTTTTTTTTTTGCTGCTACTACTGCCAGCTCTAGAAACAATTTTTGCCACTGCCCATGCCCATTCCTTTTGAGGGCCCTAGAAACTGATTGTTGGACACACTGTACTGTAAAACATGTCAAATAAGTTATTCAATGTAAATGTACACCTCCCACTAACAGTAGAACAAGACAAGTTATCCGCCCCAATATGAGAATCAAGGCATAATAGAAGTTTATCTATTAAACAAAGTGGACACCCCAATAACAGTATTAGAGAGTTCATTTACCCCAATTTGAGAAACAAGGCCTAATAGAATTGCTTATGTAATAAACAAGGTGGACACCCATCTAACAGTAGAAAAAGACATGTTATTCACCCTAGTTTGAGAATCAAGGCGTAATAGAGTTGTTTATCTTTTAAACAAGGTGGACATCCCAATAACAGTAGAAGTAGACAAGTTATTCACCCTAGTATGAGAAGCACAACTTAATAGAATTACTTATCTAGTAAACAAGGTGGACACTTAGAACACTTAGAACACTTATTCATCCCAGTATGAGAATTAGTGTTGAGTGAGCATGCTTGGCCGAACTCGCTGTTCGGCCGAGCAT
Organism: Rhinella marina; assembly: GCA_900303285.1. NCBI lineage: Eukaryota > Metazoa > Chordata > Amphibia > Anura > Bufonidae > Rhinella > Rhinella marina. Next base: position 29,778 of record ONZH01020213.1, read on the forward strand.
GCCTACGCTCGGGTCCGCTCGGTGTTCGGCCGAACACTGAGTGTACTCGAGCGCAATGCTCGAGTCTCTTACCTGCACTGTAATATTGATTTGTACAATAATGCGTACGAATTTGTATGCTAATGCGTACGCATTTATATGCTAATACGTACGCATTGTGCACTAATGCGTAAAAATTCTGTTAATTAGCATACTTTTAATAGTGAAAGGAGTAAAAGAGGAGAAGTCGCGATTCTGACCTTTTTCTATTATCCAGACACCCTCCCCTCTTCCGAGCGGGGGGTGCCTGGTTTAGTCCCATTGACTAACATTATGCTCAGGTGCTCAGCCGAGCACTCGAGCAACCCCTAGTGCTCGGCCAGAGCACCCGAGCACACGAGCACAGAGGTGCTCGCTCTACACTAATGAGAATCAAGGCTTAATAGAGTTCCTTATGTATTAAACAAGGTGGACACCCTCTAACAGGACAACAAGACAGCTTAATCACTCCAATTTGAGAATCAAGGCCTAATTGAATAGCTTATCTATTAAACAAGGTGGACACCCCCAATAACAGTAAAATTAGACAGCTTATTAACCCAAATTTGAGAATCAAGCTCTAATAGAATTGCTTACCTATTAAATAATTTGACTCTGTATAGTTAGCTCCGTGCTCTACACAGTAATTAATGCAAGGTACACTGTCTCCTATGGATTCCATCAGCTTCAGATTACTGTCCCTACACTGTCCCTTCAGTCTCCCCATGTTCTCCCAGCACTTGTCATGTCTCTCCCTATGTTCAGCTTACGGCGAAATGGCGGAGACCGAGCTGGATGAGGCTTTTAAAGGGCTGTGACATCACAGGGGCTAGCTAGCTGCTGATTGGCTTTCTGCACTGCATTATGGGTGATTGTGCATTCCTGGGCTTCTTACTTTGTAGCACTTGTAGCTACCTTTTTTTAAAAATAAAACTATTCTGCTGCTGCTACCCCCATTTTGCTGCTGACGGCTAATATGTACCACGTGACCGCTGCCTCTTTTTACCCTAGCCTTTACAAATCCACACTGCACTGCTGCTGCTCCCAATTTAAATGGTAGAATTTTTCTAGACTTGTTCACAATAAGCCACTTTCTTATGATGATTAGTACTTGTACATGTTGTCATTCTGACCCTTTCAAGGCATACTTTTTGAACTCCTAGTCACCAAACAGGCCACCGTTTTTTATTTTTTTAACCCATAACACTGTGTGTGTGTTAAAACACAATATTCCTCCGATAAAGGACAATTTGGGGAAACTCGTGTGACGGCACTGTGTGTTTTTAAACACTCTGTTTGTTAATGCCATTGAACATGCATTTACCCATAGCTATGTATGTCAGTGGCACTCGTAAATGATTTACTATTGCTGTCATTACATTCAAAAGCTTAGGGACGGTGGAGAGGGGTAGAAAAAGCAACAATTCATAAAAATGAACAAAAAAAATTTGGTGAACCTAAACCAAACCTCAACAGATTCGCATATCTCTATATAAGTGATTATCATAAATCTTTACATGGTATAACAAATGTTTCACTGTACTTAGTTGTTATGGCAACAAGGCCATTTTACGCTAGACTGTGTTTACATTGCAGTTTCACCTATAAACAATAACTGGGGTCCAGATTTTAACAAAGCTTAACCTCTTTAGTACCGAGCCAGTTTTCACCTTCCTGCCCAGGCCATTTTTTTTGCAAAGCTGACGTTTGTCACTTTATGTGGTAGTAACATTAGAACGCTGTTACTTATCAAAGCCATTCTGAGATTGTTTTACCCTTGGGGTGACGGACATACTGGTTGGTATTTCTCATATATATTATTCACTTATATGGTCACAGCTGGAGTTTGGTACAATGTGAGATTGCACAAATCATTGTAGTTACTATGAACTATTTGGCTGACTGTTTTTTGCACTAGGCACTTTATTTATGTGACAACATATGCATATACTCAGCTGTGTGGGGACATAATTTGATTCCACCCAGCATTGTCCGGATTTGTTTGTGCTTGTTCCTTTCCACCGTTATTTATTATCTGATTATGATGTGATTTTAGTATGGGAATTGTATTTTTATCCTTGTTATCAATAAATATTTTTTATTTTAGATGAGCTTAGTGCTTTTCTTCTTTGTTGGGGTTTAGTGTTTTCACTTAACACAGCAATTTAGGCGTATGCATTGCACTTCATGACAGATGTAAATCTGAGTCAATATATTTCACCTGTATTTATGAAAATTTGCCAAAAATTTGGAAAATTCGTAATTTTTAAAATGTCAATTTCTTTGCTTTTAAAGCAGAAATTGATATACTCAACATTCCCCATATGCCTACTATATGTTGGAAACATTTTGAAAATGTCATTTATTTTTTTAGGATGTTAGAAGGCTTAGAAATTTAGAAGCAATTCTTAACATTTTGAAGAAAATATTTTAAGGACCAGTTCAGTTATTAAGTCACTTTGTAGGGCTAACAAAGTAGAAACCACCCATAGATTACTCAATTTTAAAAACTACAGTGCTCGAGTTATTCAAAACTGATTTTAAAAACTTTGTTATCTCTTTAGGTATTCCACAAGAATTCAAGGAAAATGTTGTTGAAATTTCTAAATTTCACTTTTTTGGCAGATGTTCCATTTTAATCCATTTTTCTCTGTAACACATCAAGGGTTAACAGCCAAACAAAATTGAATATTTAGACAGTGAAAATGTGATCACGTCTTGCCCTGTAAATCAAAGTGGAGAGGAAGCGGCAGTTGAATAGAAAGTTGAGCCTCTAGGAGTAACAGTAATGTCCCCATTGCTCCGTAGGGGCCTATTTGCATATATTAAACCATCATTTCTCTCAGCAATACGGACACATACGTACATGGAACCAATACAGATGTCTTCAGCTGACAAGCGCAAATGTAACATGTCAGCCAGTTTCATTGGTAGAAATCTGTTGACAGGTGTTCTTTAAGACAGTTTTGATAAATTAGATTTCTTGGATTATTTTACTTTAACATACTAAAATGCAATCTCTACATGAATGTTAACTATATATATATATATATATATATATATATATATATATATATATATATATAATAAAAATAAAAAATGAAGAGAAGCAGCACTTACAAGGAATGGGTGCAAAGAATCCTCCCAAGAACCTGAGACCAAGGTTCAGCAGTTCAGTAAATACAAAAATTGAAGGCAGCACTCCAATGGTATCGTGAAGAAAGCAGTGGTTTATTCACCCGTCTAGCAGCAACGTTTCAACTGTTCAAAACAGTCTTTGTCAAGCTGACAGCTTGACAAAGACTGTATTGAACGGTTGAAACGTTGCTGTTAGATGGGTGAATAAACCACTGCTTTCTTCACGATACCATTGGATTGCTGCCTTCAATTTTTGTATTATATATATATATATATATATATATATATATATATACATACAGTACAGACCAAAAGTTTGGACACACCTTCTCATTCAAAGAGTTTTCTGTATTTTCATGACTATGAAAATTGTAGATTCACACTGAAGGTATTAAACTATAAATTAACACATGCGGAATTATATACTTAACAAAAAAAGTGTGAAACAACTGTAAATATGTCTTATATTCGAGGTTCTTCAAAGTAGCCACCTTTTGCTTTGATTACTGCTTTGCACACTCTTGGCATTCTCTTGATGAGCTTCAAGAGGTAGTCACCTGAAATGGTTTTCACTATAGGTGTGCCCTGTCAGGTTTAATGAGTGAAATTTCTTGCCTTATAAATGGGGTTAGGACCATGAGTTGTGTTGGGAAGAAGTAAGGTGGATACACAGCTAATAGTCCTACTGAATAGACTGTTAGAATTTGTATTATGGCAAGAAAAAAGCAGCTAAGTAAAGAAAAACGAGTGGCCATTATAGATGAGCAAATCTATTTGCCGCTTCGTAGATTCGTATCGAATCTTGGGATTTTTCAGCTGAGAAGCGAATCCGAATATTCGGTGATTCGCTTCTCTTTTGTATGCATTTGCTACGTAGTGTGTCCTATAAATTATACGCTATTCTACGTATAATTTAGTTACTCTATACGCTGTCGCGTACGAATTCAATTCAGCGATGCAGACTTTTCCCTGGTGTTACTCTATACGCTGTTGCGTACAAATTCAATTCAGCGATGCAGACTCCTCCCTGGTAGTTCCGCCCCTTTCTCCAGTGCGGGAGGATGATGAGACAACTCAGGAAATTAAGTTGCGCATTCGTGCGCCTCATCCCTTTTTCGCCCTTTTCAGGTTATTTAGGGAGCCCCGTGAAAGAGGGTTTTTTTAAGAAATCGTTTCTGCGTTTTTTTTACCCAGTTGAATTACAATTTTACCTATGTGGATTACAAATTGCCACTTAGTTTGGGACTCTGCTCCAGTTCTATGACAAGCGTCAGAAGAAAAGAGACTTAAATGTGTCCGTGAGCATACTAGGTAGGTGATATTTAAAATTTTTATATTATACTTATAATAATGTATTTGCACTTTACCATATATATGTCTTGAATATTCGCTCTGCCTCTGAGGAGTGCACGCCGCGGCCTCTCCTCGTACGTGCCTGCGTATTACGTAATCGCTTAGACAATAGTACGCTGAGATTCGTAAGCTATTTGTACGCTAATGCGTACGTCTTCTAAGAAGTTGCGTACATTTTGTAAATGAACGTTCGTTATTAGTGAGCGAATGTTCGCTAATAGCAAATAATAACATACTGTATATTTTGTACGCAAATACAACAAATCTATTCGTCGAATATACGAATTTTAGGAAAAGTTTGGCGAATGTTCGGCGAATAATTTTTTTAATGGTTCGCTCATCTCTAGTGGCCATCATTACTTTAAGAAATGAAGGTCAGTCAGTCCGAAAAATTAGTAAAAAAAATAAAAGTATCCCCAAGTGCAGTTGCAAAAACCATCAATTGCTACAAAGAAACTGGCTCACAGGAGGACCGCCCCTGGAAAGGAAGACCAAGAGTCACCTCTGCTGCGGAGGATAAGTTCATCCGAGTAACCAGCCTCAGAAATCGCAGGTTAACAGCAGCTCAGATTAGAGACCAGGTCAATGCCACACAGAGTTCTAGCAGCAGACACATCTCTACAACAACTGTTAAGAGGAGACTGTGTGCAGCAGGCCTTCATGGTAAAATAGCTGCTAGGAAACCACTGCTAAGGACAGGCAACAAGCAGAAGAGACTTGTTTGGGCTAAAGAACACAAGGAATGGACATTAAACCAGTGGAAATCTGTGCTTTGGTCTGATGAGTCCAAATTTGAGATCTTTGGTTCCAACCACCGTGTCTTTGTGCGACGCAGAAAAGGTGAACGGATGGACTCTACATGCCTGGTTCCCACCGTGAAGCATGGAGGAGGAGCTGTAATGGTGTGGGGGTGCTTTGCTGGTGACAATGTTGGGGATTTATTCAAAATTGAAGGCATACTGAACTAGCATGGCTACCACATCATCTTGCAGTGGAATGCTATATCGTCCGGTTTGCGTTTAGTTGGACCATCATTTATTTATCAACAGGACACCTCCAGGCTGTTTAAGGGCTATTTGACCAAGAAGGAGAGTGATGGGGTGCTACGCCAGATGACCTGGCCTCCACAGTCACCAGACCTGAACCCAATCGAGATGGTTTGGGGTGAGCTGGATGCAGAGTGAAGGCAAAAGGGCCAACAAGTGCTAAGCATCTCTGGGAACTCCTTCAAGACTGTTGGAATACCATTTCAGGTGACTACCTCTTGAAGCTCATCAAGAGAATGCCAAGAGTGTGCAAAGCAGTAATCAAAGCAAAAGGTAGCTACTTTTAAGAACCTAGAATATAAGACATATTTTCAGTTGTTTCCCACTTTTTTGTTACTTATATAATTCCACATGTGTTAATTCATAGTTTTGATGCCTTCAGTGTGAATCTACAATTTTCATAGTCATAAAAATACAGAAAACTCTTTGAATGAGAAGGTGTGTCCAAACTTTTGATATATATTTAGCCTACTTTTCTATTTCACATTGGATTTATGGAAATTTATTAGATTGCCTCAATGTAAATAGAGAAACATTGGCTTGCTACAATTTTTGGTAGTACTCCAAACATAGAAACTAAAGTAATTACTAGAGATGAGCGAACATGCTCGTCCAAGCTTGGTGCTCGTTCGAGCATTAGGGTATTTGTACATGCTCGATACTCGGACGAGCATATTGCGATCCTCGAGGAAATGGCATCTTCCTCTTCCTGCATGTTAGGAGCCTTTTTCAGCCAATCAACATGTAGGAGAGTCTTTGGTACCTCCTAGCATTACGTGGGACCCCTACAAGTCGATAGCAGTGATTGGTTGGCCAGATCAGATGACCTGGGAATATAAGAATCTGGTCCCGCGCTGCTCACGTCAGACGTCGCCTGCATGAGATTAGGGATAGAGCTGTTGTCTGTCAGTGAGAGTGCTATAAGCCTCAATTTAGATGTTGGTTAGGCAGGAATCATTCTCAAAGAACCCAACAGCCCTTCTAAGGGCTACAAGCACCTTTATTTTTTTGGTCTCCTCCTGGCTGCTGGCTGGGACTTGTAGTGCAGCTACCGCCATCTTGGCTGCACACTGTGCACAGCGACTGGTGGCAGAAGGGACAGCATGCGGTCCACACAGACCCCAAAGAAATTGCCCAAAGTCATCTTAGTACTCATTTTTCTTGCTGCTGCTGCTGTACCTTGGCTTGCTGGGATCTGTAGTTCAGTCTAGGGAATACGTTTTTTCTCTCATTTATATATACTACAATCCAGTGAACAATTATGTTGTGTGCTGTACAGTAGCGTCAGTCTAGGGAATACGTTTTTTTCTCTCAGTTATATATACTACAGTGCAGTGAAAAATTGAGTGGTTTGCGGTACAATAGCCATTTAACCACTTCAGATCTGGGCCATTTCCCCCCTTCCTGACCTGGCCTAATTTTGCAAATCTGAGGTGTGCAGGTTGGGGGACACCTGGGAACCAGTGCAAATCTGAGGTGTGCAGGTTGGGGGACACCTGGGAAACAGTGACCATAACATAATAACCTTCCAATTGTCATTCAAAAGAGCGTTTCTTCATGGAGGAACAAAAATACCAAACTTCAAAAAAGCTAAATTTAGCCAACTAAGAGAGGCCATAGGCCTAACTAAATGGGACAAAGTCCTCAAAAATAAAAATACAGCCACAAAATGGGATATTTTTAAAAGCATCCTAATATCTAATTATGAGAGGTACATACCATATAGGAATAAAATAATAAGAAACAAGAAAAAACCAATGTGGATAAATAGAACTGTAAAGAAAGCAATAAATCACAAAAAGAAAGCATTTAAATCACTAAAACAGGAGGGGAGTGAGGAA